>CATKHJ010834449.1:0-17749 GCA_949750685.1 Vernicia montana
AAATTTTAATTAATTAAAATGATTAATTAATTAAAAATGATTAATTAAAAGGATTAATTAACCACTTGAGTGAAAATTGAATTAAAAGAAAAGAGGATTTATTAATTAATTAAAATTAATTTTTAATTAATTAACTAATTGAGAGTTGGTGAAAAATAAAAAAAAAAGATTAATTAATTAATTAAAATTAATTTTTAATTAATTAATTAATTGAGAGTTGGGGGGAAATTTAAAAAAAGATTAATTAGTTAATTAAAATTAATTTTTTAATTAACTAATTAATTAATTAGAGAGAGTAAAACTAATTAGAGAGAGAGAGAGAGAGAGAAAGCAAGTGGAAGATTCAACAAATGCTTTTTGGTGTCATTTGAAGTGAAGGGAATGGGGCTATTTATAGGAAAAGTGGGGGTGGAAAAAAGACCAAAAGGGTATAAAAAATCAGAAAAATAGAGGGGTAATTTCAGAATTGCACAAAAAGGGACGGAGCCGCGAAGACAAGCTGCGGAGCCTGCGCGGCTCCGCGAGGCCTCTGCGCGGAAGCCACTGGGAGGCTCTGCGGCTCCGCGCAGAGGCCTGCGGTAGCCGCACGCCTCTGCCTGGCTCCGTAGAGCTTCCCAGCGAAAGCCGCACGGAGGCTCTGCGGCTCCGCGTAGATGCCTGCGGAAGCCGCATACCTCTGTGCGGCTCCGCACAACCTCCGCGCGGAAGCTGCGTGGAGGCCGTGTGGCTCCGCGCAGAGGCCTGCGGAAGCTGCACACCTCTGCGCGACTCCGCAAGGCTGCAGGCTTTGGCTCGCCTTTCGAAACTTTTTGGGTCAGTTTTCAAAGGTTCTAGGTCAGTTTCTGGAGTATTCTGAGGTCTGAAAAATTACCGGTCAGTGTCGTTGGATATGAAATTAATTATCAGACATTTTGACAGTCAGTTTAGAGGAAATTAAGTCATTTTTTGGGAAAGGCTGTCTGGTACAGAAAGTCTAATAGGGGTCGGGAAAGTGATATCGGTCTGTGTTTGAGAGAAATAAATCGTTTGCCTTTCCGGGACGCTGCCCCTTTGACCCCTGCCCGCTAACCGGCTAGTCACTACTATGCCCTAGTGTGCTTGTAAATAAACTTTGAATTTTCTGGCAGATAAAATCAAGGCATAAGCTATTTTTTCTATGGGTGAGTAATTCAGTTCGGCTCTATGTGGGACTTTGTTGAAGTAATATATTGGTCTCTGCACCGATCCCTCTTCTTTGACTAGTACCGAGCTAATAGCTTGTTCCGAAGTAGATAAATAAATGAGCACTTCTTCTCCTGGTAAAGGTCAGCTTAGTACTTGTTCTGAGCTGAGAAATGTTTTTAGTTGATGAAAGGCATGTTGGCAGTCTTTATTCCATTCAAAAGTAGCTGCCTTTCTTAATTTTTTGAAGAAGGGAAAGTATTTTTCAGCTGATTTAGACAAAAACTGACTTAGAGCAACAATTCTTCTTATTAACTTCTATACTTCTTTAATATTACGAGGTGCTGCCATTTCTAGTATTGCTTTCACTTTGTCTGGGTTCGGTTCAATTCCTTTTTTCACTCACCATATACCTTAAAAATTTACCTCCTTGTATGAAAAAGGCACACTTCTCTAGATTCAACTTCATGCCATATTCATCTATGACCTTTATTACCTCATCCAAATCCTTGAGATGTTCTTTGAAGCTTTTAGTTTTGACTATCATGTCATCTACATAGGCTTCTATATTTTTCCCCAGCTGGTTTTTGAACATCTTATTTACCAGCCTCTGATAGGTCGCTCCTGCATTCTTTAGACCAAAAGGCATAGAGACGTAACAGTAAGTCCCTTTTTTCAGTTATGAACGAGGTCTTTTCTTCGTCTGCCGAATACATCCTTATTTGATGGTAGCCTTGTTTTGCATCTAACGAAGACAGATATCCATACCTTGCTATTGAGTCCACCAATTTATCGATTATGGGTAAGGGGTAGGAATCTTTAATCTACATACATTTTGTAAGTCCCATTTGACTTTTTCACCAGCACTACATTAGCGAGCCAGTCTGGATATTGCATCTCTCTAATGAATCCAGCTTTCATTAATTTGTCAACCTCTTCGTCTATCACAACTTGTCTTTCTGGACTGAAGCACATTTTCTTCTGTTTTATTGGTTTATATAAGGGGTCGACATTAAGATGGTGAGTGATGATGCTCGGATCAACCCCTTTTATTTCATCTGAGGACCATGCGAATCTAGATAGACGATATGCTAGAAATTGGTGAGCTTGATGCTTTTGTTCGTCTGTTAGGGAGGAGTTAATCAATAGATACTTTTCCAATCGTTCTCCTCCCATTGGTATTTTCTCCAATTTCTCTACCAGTTCGGTCCTTTGTTATGGAATTTTATATGCTGGTTCGACCAAGGCGACCTCTTTCGCTGGATGCGAGATGGATACCTTTTTCTGCTTTTTCCTCTTTGGCTCTTTTCTGTCTTGTGTCTCATAGATACATATCTCTCCGCCATCTGGTTTGGGGATAGTCATTTTGAGTTGTTTGATGTTAGTCAATCTATCGAAGTCATAAAGGAGAGGCCTTCCGAACACAATGTTATAGCTCAGTGGTAATCTCACTATCACAAAATTTGCCATTACTGCAACACAGTCCGGGGTAGAACCTACTGTAATAGGTAACCTCGCAATCCCAATGGATGGTATCTCCATCCCATCTAGAGTGCAAACCGGATTCCCAATGTCCTCTAGATCACTCTCTTTGAGTCTCATCTTGGCATACGCCTCGGTTGTGAGCAAATTTACCGAACTGCCATTATCCACTAACACTGTTTTTACCAAAAAATTGGCTACCACTGTTTGAATGATTAGTGGATTTGAGTGAGGGTGTCTAATTTAGCTTTCATCCCCTCTTCTGATCGGTACCGGAGATCCATTCCAAAAGACGAACTCAGGTTCCTCTTTCTTCTTTTAGGAGGCCTTATGCTGATTATTGCTCATTACTACTTCATCTGGTCCATCTGTTAAGCAATTAATGACTCCTGCTGACCCATCATTAACAGCTTGCTTCTCATTGTCTTTGCTGGCTTCGCCCTGATTACCCTTCACAAAGTTCTTCAAGTATCCCTGGTTGATCAATCTTCGATTTCTTCCAGTAATTGTCTGTAGTCATTTGTGTTGTGACCATGAGTATTGTGAAACAGGCAATATTTATTTTTATTTCGCCATTTTGGTGGGGTGAACATAGGTTGTGGGCGAGCCTAGATATCCTAATCCTTAAAAGTTGTGAACACCTCTGTTGGACTCGCATTTAGTGGAGTTAATTTGGTCAGGTCTAAGGTATAAGGTGGTTTGTTCTTCTCGCTCCTTCCTCTTTTATTTTTCCTACTAGGCTCTTTTGGTTTCTTGGTTTTGCTTTCTATTTTAGGACTTTCAGTTGTCCTTCTTTTCTTAGCGAACTGATTGAAAGAGTATGCATCATCTTGTCTAATGTATTTTTGGGCAATGGCCATAGTCTCTTCCAGGGTGCGAGGTGCATGCCTACACAACGCTTTGAAATAGTCTGTATGGAAGGTTCCATTTTGTAGGGCCTCTACTGCCCTAGGCTGGTCGAGTTGTATGACCTTTAAAGCCTCCCTATTAAAACGAGCTACATAGTCTCTCAAGGGCTCTCATTATTTCTGTGTTATTGCCTCGAGACTTTATGTTCATTTTTCCACTGGAATACTGATTGCGAATCTTTGCATGAATTGAGTAGCGAGCTGCCCAAAACTAGTAATGCTTTTTTCTTCCAAGCCATCGAACCATCGAGTGGCTGCTCCTTCTAGAGATCCTCTGAAGGCCCTGTATAGGACCTCGTCATTTCCTGTCTGCAATTCTATCGCATGTTTGTAATCCATAACATGGGCTCTTGGATTAGTTTCACCACCATATTTTTTCAGGTTTGGGGGTTTGAATTTACTGGGCATTCTGTATTCTTGTATGAACCTAGTGAAAGGAGATTTTAGGGCCAATTTAAGATTTTTGTCTAGAGATTTTTTATTCTTGTCTTCAACAATTTCCTCTATGAATTTTTTAAGGGTTTCTTTTATCTCTTCATCCCTTTTTTGGCTCATGACCTCCTGACTAGAAGACTCGGAGAGACATTCTCCTTCCCTTCTAGTCTTCTTTTTAGATTGTCTCCTTTCTTTAGTCCTGTTATCTGGGTCAGCCCTGTTTGAACGTCGAGGATGGACTTCTTTGCTTCGATTTCTACTGGCTATCTACTCACTTTGCCCTTGGTTGGGATTTTCCTTTTCAGCATTATCACCAAGCCTGACAATTTCTGACCTCACTCTTTCCCTACTTCTTTCAACCACATGATCTTGGTTTCATGTTTCTGGTGGTATTTCTTTGAAGTCGAGCCTTCGAGTAAGATCTGCTCCTGGTATTACTTCGGTATTTGCCTGAATATTGATTACCGAAGTAGTTTGAGGGGTTTGCAGGGTGCTTTAGCAGCAATTGTAAAGCCGATACAACCTCAGGAGTTAACAGGATGGACTGATTCCCACTCTGACCTTGGACTATGGCACTTAACTGTTGCAGTGTGGATGCTACATTAGTTTTTGAGGTTAGTCCAGGCGGAGTGACATGGGTCTCAGCATAATTTTCCACCCCTGGGTGGATTTTGAAACTTCTAGGATCTCTGGGAAGGTTTTCCCGATTATTATTATCTTCCGATTGAACCATATTTTTTGATTAAATTCTTCTATAGGTTACAAAGTTTGAGAATATTTAGGAAATATTTCTGACTAATCGTTTCCCACAGACGACGCCAATTTGATGAAGCTATTTCTAGCCAAAGTGGAATAGTTCCACCTTACTTGAACTTGATTGCAAGCTGGTGCGACCTGTAAGAAGAAACAAGAGTCAAGTGAGCTAGGCAGGGTGCCTAGCAATGCCACTCCGATGATCAAGTTAGATGATTGATTCAATTGAGAAGATTAAGGACAAACGCATTTGCATTTGTTTGTGTATATGTGAATGTATCTTAAAGGGTTGATTTCTTGAGATATTTATAAGATTTAAGTCCTTACATGAATTGAATGTAGATTTTCTTGACCGGTTCGAATTTGGAATGACATTTAACATATTTTCAGCTTCCTACATGAAAACGAACTCCGTTCCATGGTGACCTGATTTTTACTTTTATTGGCCTTTTAAGTATATTGAATTGGATCGAATCCAACTTATTTCATAATCTAGTTCGGTACATCCTTAAATAGTATATTTTTTTTTTAATTTTTTAATTTTTATTTTTCCAAAAAACTCTCAAGTGTTGGCACTTAGACTAAAAGGAAAATGTAATGTAATTACTATTTCTTAATATGTATTTAGATACTATTTAAGGATGGTTACAAATTTAATGTTGAAAATATTTGCATGTTTACAAATGATTTTTAGTCTCAGAATTTGCCTGAGCAGGAAAAATTACATTTAAAAGTTTAATTGAAAATGTTTAAATTAAATGTTGATCAAAACTTAAAATTACAAAATATATCAATAATTTTAAGTTATATCAAATCTTGGTGAATAACAAATTTATATAGTTAATATATTAATTCAACTTGTGCCAAAAAGAACAACGGACACAATTTAAAACGTCTAATGTTGGTAGATTGTAAATATTTAGACAATTATGATATAGTTTTGATATTGTTGCTCTAATTGAAAATATAAGAACAAATATAATTTTTTTATTGGTAATTACTATTTACATTTTAATATGTGAAAAATATTTTATAACCAATAAGCTTTTTGTTCAGTCATATTAGAATTGTCTCTAAAACTAAAAAATTACAAATTCGAGTTTCAATCGAAGGCAAATTAATAAAAAAGATCATTGATAAAGTTCTTAGTATATCTAATCAAGTTGAAAAATCTCAAATTTAAATTTTAATTGGAGGCGATTTCTTTTTAAAACATTACTTAATAATTAAAATAAAATTATGAATTATTGAATGGTTTAAATAGATTTTGCTCTGAATTAATATTTATGGTCTCATTTGTTTCTTTTTCTATTATAATTGACAATTTTTTATTTGGAAAATTATCATAATATTCTTAAAATTTATCATAATCAACATTTTCATCCTTATTATTTTAAAATTAATACTTTTAATCCTTGAAATTGATCAATCATCTAATACTTCTTTAATCATTATTTATGAAATTATGAATTTTCACTACACTTTAATTCTTGCCATTTTATCTTATATAATGTTTTTAGGAGAATTGAGCCTGAATTAAATAGACGAGTAAACAAGTAATAATTTTTTCTGGGCAAAAAAAAAAAAAAGTAATAATTTTAGTTTTTTGATTGCAACAAGGAAAAAGGAAACGACGACACAGAGGAAGGCTACCAAAACGACACTGTTTTGAGAAAACATCAATACATCATCATCTTCTTCTACACCCGCGAAATGTTAACCAAACAAAAATAGCCGTAAACCCTTACCCAAGCCAATCCTTTCCACAGATCTTGGCGCCAATTATCGAAAAAAATGAGATACTGCAAAACCTTAACCCTAATTCGCACATCTCTCTCTTTCCTGGAAAAATCGAAACCACATTTCTCCAATTCTAAGCCTTTCTTTCCTCTCCCTTCCCTCTCTCTGAATTTCCAATCGGTTTCGCTGGGTGCAGGAACCCGTCCTTACAGAGTCCGGACAAGGTCTTATGTGTCTGCCCAAGGAGCAATCTCATTGGACTCCCCAGAATTATCAGCAGATGAATCGCAAGATAACTCTGAGAAAAACGACACCGTAGAGCACTTGCTGAACCACCGCGACGATGTTTCGCGACTTATGAAAATGGAACGGAGGAGGTCGCTCGTTGTTGACGGCGGAGTTGAACAAGTACAACTGGAAAAACGGTGGTTTCCGTACTTGGATAAATTCAAGTGTGGGAGTGATGTGTATTTGACTAGCGAGGAAGTGTTGGAGGCGGTGGAGCCGTACATAATGGAGGAGAGGAAGGAGAGGTTTAAAGGTGCGGTGAAAAACCGGAGCTACTCGGTGTGTCTGGTGGTGGAAGGATTGAGTGATTTTGGAAACGTTTCGGCTGCGTTTCGGTCTGCTGACGCTCTAGGGTTTCAGTCAGTTCATGTTGTCTCGTGTGAGAGCTCGAAAAGGTGCATGGCGACTTGAGGTGAAATGGATTGATTGATTTCATTTTCCCTTTTTGTTTTGGCATTACTTCTTTTAGATTTTGTTAAATTTGTGTTAGGATATTGCTCAAGATTAATGGCCTTATTCAAATTTGAATCTGTGTTGGATTTTTACAAGTTATTTGCTAGTTCAATATCCTATAAAAAGATCAACTTGAATATGTATTAGGTGCCAAAACATCTCATGCTAATTTGTATAGCTAAAATTGATGCTGTGTTTCATGAACTGATGTGGAACTCCTTGTTGTGAAGATTGTTGTGCTTCTCTAAGAGGAATGTTCACAGTGATAAAAGGCACAATAAGTTTCTTTTAGCTGTTTTTGGGTTTCCAGCAGCTTTGAGGGAAGACCAATATGTTAATTTACCAACATTACACCACGTCTGTTTTTGTTGCAGGTATAGAGAAAATCGTCATGTTAGCATGGGCGCTGAGAAATGGTTGGACATTGAACTTTGGGACTCTGCCCAAGAGTGCTTCAAAGCTCTGAAATCACGTGGTTATCGAATTGCCACAACACATGTTGGAATGGATGCGGTAATTATCTATTTTCTGTTTTGAGAAGTTCCTCTGAGAAATTGGTATTTAGAATAACAACCAGTGCTTAAACTATGAGGTGTCTTTGGCAAGTTGAAATGGTTTAGAGTAATGTCTGACTCTCTTCATGCGATGCTCAGGTATCCATTTATGACATGGATTGGTCATGCCCAACTGCAATAGTAGTCGGAAATGAAAATAGGTAACTGTTTTTCAAATTTTACCATTTGTTCTCACAAAATTTAAAGAGTATTTTCAAACTGTATTGTTGTGCTTGTAAATGTTAATTTGAGAGTTTAAAATTTTCCTCCCTTTTGAAACAAGTTTCAATTTCTAGATTACAGTTAAAACAGAAAGAACAGAAAAATTCAAATATCTTCTATGAGAACTCCATTTAAAGCTTTCATCTGTTAAATTATCTTGATTGTGATAATATTTATTAGTTCTAATGCATTTGATTGTCTGCTTATAATTCTGCTTGATTTCATGTTGGTCATTTTTATGCTAAAGAGTACATGTAAACTATAATTTTTTATTAATTTTTTTTTTCAAGTACTAAGATTTTTTATTCCATGATTGCAGGGGGATAAGTGATGAAGCCCTGGAATTATCGGATTTGCACTGCAGTATTCCAATGAATGGCATGGTAGACTCTTTCAATGTTTCAGTTGCAGCTGGCATCCTCATGCACCATGCTGTTTGTGACAGAACTTCTCGCTTGGTAATGATGAATGCTCTACTTTCTATGCAGAAGAGAGGAATTAAACTGAACTTTATTCTGGGAATAATTTCAAGAATCAGTTGTATGGTGTTTGCCATTTTTCATCTATGAATGAGATGTCCCATTCTATGATGATAACATATCTGTCTTTAAAAGCGTGTCAACTCGATTAATAGCCTCATTCATCTTCATGAACTTGGATGAAAATCTTGGTACAATTTTTGCGGCTCTTTAAGGAGCCAAATCGGATTTCTAAACTCAAAAAACTTCATTAGCATGTTTTGACATAATGTAGAGAATTGAGTTAATAGTCTCATACGTCCAGCATTTGTGGTCGAAAGTTAGAGCACGACTGTTGTTGGGGTAAGCTGGATTCAAGTCCATAATTTCTTTTCTGCATATGCTTAGTTATTTGGCTACCCGTGTGTGTGTACACTGACATTCATTTCAGTTGTTTACTCCTATCTTTTCAAATGCCGTGTTGGAGATTTGCATTCTTGTTCAGTTTTAGATTTTGGGATTCACCTATTTGGTCTTTTCTTATTTTTGAAAGGCAACTAAGAAAATTCTTTTTGACATTTAAGCAAGAACATTAGGATGATCAGATGCACTTGTTCTTGGAGCAAACTGATTTGCTTATACTTTGGTCTTTGAGGGGGAACGGTCTTTATTTTCTATGGTATAGTATATTTACAAGTTTGTTAATTTTATTGATTTATCTCATTAAAATTTCATGGGTGTTGACCTAAATATCCTGTATATCTGTTGACATAACCTCCAATGGTATCATCTGATCTTTCCAGATTCAATTATTTATGCTATTCAATTTCAACTTGACTTGATTAAGCCTCGATCTTAAAAAATTAGTTGAAGTTGACTGTGCAAGTCCTTTACTATTGGCTGCTATAATTTGATTTTTAAATTTAATAAAAACCATAATTGTTACATTCATATTTGCAGGGCCGTCATGGTGATTTGATGCCAGAAGAAAGCCAGATTCTACTAGCAGAGTTCTCACTGCGTCATAGCAAGAGTGCAGTAAGCATTGCGAATGAGTATGGAAAGCGAAAGGCAACTACGCCTATTCCATAGCTTTGATAGAGACATGAACAATTAATGTTTAATATTTCCATTGTACAACTTTAGCATCTATGTCAATTGGTGTGAATGCCATTGCAAATCCATTTGAAGCCAAATCGGAGCAAGTAATTTGATTAAGATTTTACACTGAAGAAAACCCCAGCTTGCTGCAACATCAGTTGATTGAGAAGATGCACAAAATGGGTCACTGGGTGGCAGCGAAGGCCTAAAGATGTATTTTGGGCTGACTTTTTCCATTTTTTTTAATTGGTCTATGGACCGACTATATTCAGGCAAGATATAAATCTATTGCTATAAATTGATTTGTAGAATTGTTCATATAAATTTTGAATTTTAGATAATATAATTTATAGATAAAGATTTGTTCTTGCCATAAATTCCTTTCCTTTTACAAGTTTTTTTTTTTTAATATAATTAATTAATTTTATGTTTGCAAATTTTGGTTGCATGTATTGGGATTTAACTGGTCCATTTATTGTATGGCAAGTGAAATTGGGCAATTATTATTATTATTTTTAAATTGCAAATCTGTTATTTATTTTAGGGCAAGTGAAGTTGAACAATCACTTTTTGGAAAGCGCGATAGCGATATGTTGGTTTGTAGGTAATGAACAAAAAAAAGTACTGGACAGTATTGCACAATATTAAGATGGACAATTATTTTGTATTATCTAATTTAATGTTTCTTGCAAAAAAAAAAAAAATGATCAAATAAAAAATACAAAATCAAAAGTTAAAATGATTACAATATATTTTATTTACATTTTGTCTTTTATTTAAGATATTTTTATTTCATAAGATATATAAAATAATTAAAAAAAATAAAATGGTTTGTATTTTGATATTGATCATAATGTGAAAAATATATATTTTAATATTAATAATTCTTTATTTTAATTGTATAAAATTAAGAGAAAATAAAATATTTATTTTATATTATTCTTAATTTTCTAATGTTCTTTCACTATGGAGTGTTTATTTTAATTTATTTAATTTAAATATTATATTATTATATTATATAATAAAATATTATAAATAAATAAATATCATTATATTGTTAATATTATAGATATTATTTAAAATAAAAAATGCAATTTTTATTTTAATTATAAATTTATATTAAATTTTCCTCAAATCACTATTACAGGAATGCAGTACAAAATGATAAACAGTATAGCAAAGTTTTATCCATTATTGTAGCAAACAATAAATCTTCAAACATTAATTCAGCAAACAATTTATCTTCAAATTCTGAGGTGTAGCAAACGAATGATCTTAAAGTTTTTGATAAGCCAATCCATTGTTGTGTATAAAATTCAAGAATTCTACCTAAATCTATTTGAAAGGTACCTAAGTTATAAGTTTGGTAGGTGAAAATTTTCAAAAATAATGAAAAAAAAAAAACACAGACAAGTTGGATTGAGAATAAGGATGAAATATTGTATTCATTTTTATGTGTTATAATTAAGGGATTATTGCTCGAGTTTAGATGGATAGTAGCTCAGAATGATGAATGGATGAAAATAGTGAAATGCAAATGAAAATGAATTCCAAAAAATGAAAAGTGAATAATTTTTTCTCTCAACCTTTTAATTATACTCCAATATCTCAAAATTTCAGCAAGTTTTAGCTTTTAAATGAATTATAGGGGAGCTTTGAATAGAACATAGCTAACAGAACTCTAAAAAAAAAAAAAAAAAAGCACAAATAGAATAATTTAATTATATCCATACTCTTTCATTCATTCATTTTTATAAGCTTCAATTATACTCTAATGTATAAAAATAGCTTGATAAGAATTTATTTGTTACTTCTAATATATCTCAAATCTCATATATTTCAGTGGTTGAAATGCTTTATACATGAGATTGCAACATAATTGAAATGATTTTTTGTCTGTTTGTTTATTTTTTTTTTCAATATAAATCATCAATGAATTAGTGCCAGTTTCAATTCGAATGTGATACCCGAATTTCAGTCTCTAGGTAATCCTTTGGCCCTCATATTCACATACCTTATGAAAAGTTTAATCTTACTTTTTTTTTGTTTTTAGCCAAACATCATTAATATATATTATTTCTCCAATCTCAAAACATTTAAAATGCAAGGAGGTGACATAAAGAACCCACTCTTGTAGATCAAACTTAAAATAAACAGCACGCGTTAAACAATGAGCGGCGTTGTTCGCTGATCATTTAATAAAAACAATCTCACAGGAACCAAAGTTCTTAATAAGAGATTTACAGTCTGCCACAACAAGGCCAAAAAATAATAAATCAACGGAATTACTCCTCAATGCTTGAACCAGCACAAAAGCATCACTTTCAAAAACAACCTGCTGGAAACCTTTAAGCCCTATTTTTTTTTTTCATTTTAAAAAAAAATTGAAAAATAAGTGAAAAATATATTTATTTGTTATGATTTAAAAATTATTTTTAATTTCAAAACATGGAGAATTTGTTCTTTTAACAACAATGATAATGGTGGTGGTAGTGAAGGTGAAGGTGAAGGTGAAGGTAGTGGTGATAGCGGTGGCAGCAATGGTGTCGACGGCGGTGATAGAGGTGGTGGTGGTGAGGTGATGATACTTTTACTTTAAAAAAAATTAATAAAGAAAATTTTAGAAAATATTTTAAACTTGTTTTTTAATTTTCTTTTAAAATAATGAAAACAGTTTTCTAATGAAAATTTTGTAAAACAGTCAATGTAAATACAAAATCATATTTTTTGTTTTCATTTGAATTTTTTTTTTAGAAAACTAAAATAATTTTTACTAACTAAATAGACTCTTAGCTTTCACCCAACTCAGAGCCTCATGAAAACTAAGAGCTTCTGCCACTTTAGGATAAAAAAAACCAGCAAAAGCTTTCAATCTCGCAGCAATACAATCACCATTCTCATCTTGGATAACACAGCCAGCACCACATAAATCTGAATCGGTTGGAACAGAGGCATCAATGTTACACTTTAACCAACCAGGCTTGGGCTTCTTCCATTTAACTAAGCCAAAACTTGCTGCACTTGGAGAAACTCGTGGAGAAAGCACTTGAGTTGACTGCCATTGAAACAGATAAGAACTTACATAATCAACAAGGTGAGAAGGAATGCCCCATTTATGTTGCCAAACAACTTCATTTCGATGCTTCCACAAACCTGAAGAATTAAGCAAAAAAGAAGAAAACCAACTCACAAAAGAGATTGAAACACCAACTGGACTACCAATGGCGAGATAATCGCAGCAATCCATAGCAAAAGGACATGATAGAAAAATATGCTCCACCGATTCTCCTGCATTAACACACACAGAACACAAAGAATCTACATCAACATTCTTAGTGATCAAATTCTCTTTGGTCGGGAGACAGCCACGAAGCATCCGTCATAACAAATTCTTAACTTTGTTTGGAATTTTTAAATTATAGAATTGCTTCCACAAAGAAGAGAGAATCGGAGATAAAGAGCTGTGAATTTCATTGTTACTACCTGTGAGAAGCCTTGTTGGAGTTGTTAAAATTATGAAATGCAATGTGGGATATGAACTGAAAGTATTAATACTGATCTAGTTTGGTTTGTTAAGAAAGTATTAATTCTTAACTTTGTTTGGAATCTTTATATGTGGTTATGAGACATGTGGGGAGCACACAGTTCTTAACCAGTTGATTTCTGCTAAATCATATATTGATCTATACTTTCAAACGTGTTACATGTTATTAAATATTTATTTATGACCACCCAACCAATTGATTATGAAATTCGTAAAGTTATTACTGTATTTGACAATAAAACTCTAAAAATAAAATGATCAATTAATCCTCAAAACTATTCATATGTGTATCATTAAAGTCAATAATTAAATTGAACATATTTTTCATAAATTCTAAGATTTATATAAATATATGCATATATGAGATTTGATTTAAATATTTCAGTTTATATATATATATATATATATATATATATATATATATATATATATATATATATATATATATATATATGATTTATTTATTATTATACTCTCTTGGAAATGATATTTAACAATATATTTGATTTTATTATTGATGGATATTCTTTTGTATAAGTATTTGAATTATCAATACAAAACAAATAATTCTTTAAATGTTTGAATTCCATAAATTGATAAAAGAATTATATGTTCTATCTATAAATGATTTATTTGATAATAAGTTTTATTTAACATAAAATTTGGTTATATATCATTCTTCTTATAAATCTAATATTTCGCATTATATAAAAGTGTAGAAATTATTATAATTAAGTTTTAATATTTTAACTACTTAAATTATATGTTAATCAATATGGTATTTATAGATACAAAATATTAACTGTGTTTCAATTTATTATTTAATGTGTTTAATCAATATTAAAGTTAACTATATGTATTCCGTAAATTTTATTTATATATATATGCTTTTATTTTAAAATTTTTAACTCCTATTATATATAGTAATTATTGATGTTAAAAAATCTATATACATGTGATAAATTGAATTTTAATACATATATATATGTGTGTTTTTATATAAAAGATATAATGTTTAAAAATTATCTATATTCTAAATTCTCAAAATGTGCTTATATATGAGAAGATTGAAATCTCAAGAAACTTACAATTCTAAATGCTTATGTGTATACAACCTCTATTGAGAGTTCTTTTTAAATGATCTAAACATATCAAAAGTTAAATGATTAATGTTCTACTGAAACTGAGTTACTATACTCAGGATAAATGAAACCAATATACCATATGCTTTTCATATTGCTAAAAGTAATAGCATCCATAGATGCTAATTATTATAAGAATGAGTATATATCCCAAAAATGTATTCAATTGCAAATGAATCCAAAGAATAAAGTTATCTTTTAAATTTCGAAAGTTGTAAATTAAAGTATTATGTAATTGATCAAATCGAATTTCAAAAAATTTCACAAAACAAGTATTTTATTTATATGTAAAACACTGTAATTCGAATTCAAAATCTCGTTCTAACTAAGATGTGCATAACATGTTCCATTTTAAATAAAGATCTTATTAACCATATGATATTGTTACAAATTATTAAGTGAATTATTTTTTTAACTCGAAATAAATTGTAAATATATTAATACCAAAAAATAGTCTTTTTTGTTCTTTACTCACTGAGCTTTTCTTGAACTTACTCCTTCCACTTACTAGTATTTGCAGGTGAAAGTTGAACAGTAGATTTAGAAGTATCGTAGATATTGACAAGTTGATTCCTCAAACATTTATCCTTCCTTGAGGACTATCAAGAAAATGTAATAATTTGTATTTTGTTTATTATCTGTGTAATAATTTAAAATTACTTAGAAGCTCCATGTGTGTAATGGTGTTATTGTAATTGATATGTATATGTAATAAATGTTGTAATAAGTAAGAAGTTATATGTTGAATGATGGAAATGATGATGGGGAAGTTGATTATTGATTGATTGTAGTGAAGGAATGAAATTATTATTAGAAGTATAATTGGAATGCAGGTTGTGATTTTGGGGCAGTAGTGTAGTTATAGTCGATACCATGTCGGATTTCCATTGTATATGTTAGTATATATGAGTTCTACGGGTTGTCGGTGCCCTTATGGTTACCCATGCCCTAGGACCGTTACTGTTCAGAAGTTGGGCTGTGACAACCCATTTCACTCCTATAGCTTGCTTTGAATCTGGTTTCTTAGTTAATTCCCAAGTTCCATTTTTCTCAATCATCTCTAGCTCATCTTGCATAGCCTTCATCCATTTTGGAAATTTTGAAGCTTCATTATAGCTTGAAGGGTCACTGCAGGCTAGGTTGTAATGTTCATACACTTCTGATAAAGGCCTGATTTTTTGTGGAGGGCTTTCTGTGGTGGCATTTACATCAAACTGATTGTCACCATCATCAATATCCGCATTAACATTTTGAATTTGAGCTGGAAGATTAGACACATCTGAAGCAATATTAACATCATTAACAATCTCCTCCTTACTCTAATCCCAATGTGCATTCTTATTAAATTCCACATCTCTTCCAACTAAAATCTTCTTGGTGCTTAGATCATAAATTCTGTATCCCTTGGACTCTGCTGCATAACCAAGGAAAATCCCTTTAGTTGCCTTCTTGTCAAGCTTGCTCCTGTGTACTGAAGGTACATGTGTTTAGCATATTGAGCCAAAGATCTTCAAGTGTTGAGCTGAGGGCTTGTGTCCTGTCCATGCCTCTAATGGTGGTTTATCTTCAATAGCTTTGGTAAGAAGTTTGTTGAGCAAATACATAGCAGTATTGACTGCTTCAGCCCAAAAGAAGGTAGGCAAACCCTTTTCAAACAATAAACACCTTGCCATTTCCATCACAGTTCTATTCTTCCTCTCTGACACTCCATTATATTGAGGTGAATAAGGAATAGTGAGTTGATGCAGGATACCAGAGTCTTTGAAGAACATGTTGAACTGAGATGAAGTAAATTCTCCACCATTATCAGTCCTTAGCACTTTTAGTTTGCACTCACTTTGTGTTTCATCAAATTTCTTGAAGGTTTTGAAAGCTGAAAACACATATGATTTTTCCTTGAGGAAATACACCCATGTCATTCTGTTGAAGTCATCAATGAACAAGGCAAAGTATGAATTTTTGTTTAGCGAGGCTGTTTTCATCGACCCACATATGTCTGCATGAACTAGCTCCAGCTTTTGAGTGGATCTTCTGGTTACACTTACAGGATAAGGTTTCCTGTGTAGCTTGCCATATTCACACCCTTCACACACTTCACTACACATATCAATTTCAGGCATATTCATTATCATACCATAAGATTTCATAATTTTCAGTGCCTTGAAGTTGAAGTGGCCAAATCTTTTGTGCCACTTTAAACTCTCATTAATTTTGGCACTAAAAACATGACTATTAACATAATCAAACTTCAAATAAAAACTGTTATCAACCATTTTGACTTTGAAGAGCTCATTTCCACAAGAATCAGTAATATAACAATAGATATCTTTAAATGAAAGACAATAGCCATTTCTCAACATTTGAGGAACACTGAGCAAATTATGATCTAGTTCAGGTATAACATCAGAAATAGTTTTGGTACCTCTATTGGTGTTGATCGAAATTGAGCCTCTTCCCTTGGCTTGAACACGTTCACCATTTCCTATTTTTACTTTGGGCTGAATTGATTTATCAAGAAAACTGAAGAGAGACAAGTCATTGGCCATGTGGCTTATACAACCACTGTCAATCAACCATTTGAGATTCTTTGTGGCTTTGTTGGTCTGTCTAGCCACAAATAATTGTTCCTCTTTCTCACCTGCTTCTTCTGAAAAATTAGCTTGTTGATGAGATTGTTGATTCTGCTGCTGATTCTGTTGCTTTTTGCTTTTGTAATACTTCTCAGTGTGTCCCTTCCTCTTGCAAAATTTGCAAAAGTACTGAGGCTTGTCTTTGTCTTTAAACCAACAATTTTTCTTAGCATGATTATCTTTCTTGCAAAAACCACAAGGAGGGAAACTACCTTTCTTGGCAGCTCCTTTTGAAGCTTCATTGCTTTTTTCTTTTATTGTCTTTTTCCTATGACATTTCTTGTCGGGCTTGTTTTCTTTGTGCTTGACTTGGAAAGCACCTTCAATTATTTCTTCAGATCTCATTGAGAGCCTTTGCTCTTGTACTTGGAGCTAGCTAATCAATTCTGCTATTGAGAGTGTTTGCAAGTCACAAGACTCTTCAATGGCAGAAATTTTTGCCTCAAACTTCTCAGGAACACTCATCATAATCTTATCAATAACTTCCTGATCTCTTATTGCTTCTCCAAGAAGTCTCATCTGGTTTATAAGGTCCATCAATCTACATGAGTAATCTTTGACAGACTCATCTTCCTTCATTTTCATAAATTCAAACTCCCGTTTCAAGGTAAGGAGCCTAACTGTCTTGACTCTTTCACTTCCTTCATACTCTTCTTTGAGCTTGTCCCAAACTTGTTTTGGTGACTCCAAGTCCATTATCTTTGTAAAGATATGGTCAGCCAAACCTGCGTGAATATAGGTGATGGCTTTGTCTTTCTTTAACTTTTCATCTTCATATGCCTTGATTTGTGCAATGGTGGGATTTGCTCTCAAGGGAGGTGGATCATTGTCTGATAACACCACTTGCCAAAGGCCTTGAGATCTAAGATGAAATCTCA
>CATKHJ010834638.1:0-24894 GCA_949750685.1 Vernicia montana
AATTAAGTCAAAAACTATTTAAAATGATAAGTCAAAATTTTTAACTTAAAATTTATACTGAATGCGATAAGTAATTACATTTTTAAATATTTTTACTATTTAAAAATTATATCACTTATTTTATTCAGCACTTAAAATTCATTACTTAAATTTTCAGCACTTAATTTTCAGTTTTACCAAACACCACCTAAGCCATTGAACTCTCGACCTTTGCTTCCCGTAGACCTCTTTCTTCTCGAGCAAAGTATCCATGCGGGAATGAATTTGCATAATTTAATTTTGTCCATGTTCTATAGACTGATCTTTTTTCAATGCTGTAAGTTGGTCTCGGCAATTATCAAAAGTGCCCACATATGATATTATGTGGGAACTATTTTTCTCATTCAATTTACAGAAATATAATTAGCATTTTTATTATCTTTTTAGAAAAGGATTTTTTATTAATTGATTATTTATATCCATCCGTTTTAATCACATACATTTAAGTATTTTTTTCTCCTGTCTTTTTTTATAGATTTGGTAAAGTTTTAATTGCCAATTTTTTTATTTGTTGATTTGATTTTAATTAAATTTCAAACTTGCAATTTCGTATCTCTAAATTTTCAATAACACTGATCTTTTTATTATGTAGGTTACGTTTTTTTTTTTTAAATTAGATTATTTGAAAATTTTAATTAACGGCTAAGGCAGTGAATTTTTTTTATCTTTAATTAAGTAATAAAAATACCAGTCTTTAAGTTCATTGGTAGCCAAGTATAGTATTTCTAGCAGCTTCGAATTTGTTTAGAAAAAGAATTAAGAAATTTTAGAAAAAATATGTTGATGTCAATGTTTTGGAAATGCATATTGACATGTAACAAGATTATATTGGATATTCAGGCCACATATTTCCTTTCTTTTCTTTTTTCTTTTTCTAATTATTATTTTATCACTTGCCTCTTTTTTCTCTCTTGGTGAATATTCTATTTTCTTTGATAAAATGATATAAAATGACAATTTTCGATTATGATATGAAGTCAAAATTTTCAATTTGATTTTGACAAGGGACAAAAATAGCCAGTAAAATTATAGATGCAAAGGAAATCTAAGCCCATCATGACTATATATCTCACTCAATAAAGAAAAATTAAGATCCAAGTAAAGGCCCACAAAAAGCAAGCCCAAGGAATCATATCCCCAAAGTTTAAGGTGAAGTTGCATATTCGCCCCTCTTCTAGGCACTTTGCCCTTCCTCACAATAATGAAGCTTGCTCAATAAGCTTCCTAACTGAAGATGATGTCATAAGGTACAAATGTCAGCCTGCCCATGTCAGAAGAAAGTCGTGTTCAGGCAGCGCACCCATAATTCCTGACACCACCAACCGCATGCTACTTGACAAGAGATAGGTCCAGGCCCTAGCCTTCAGAACCTATGTACCAACCTCACCAATCAAGAGACATTCTTTCTTTTCCTCAACTGACACATGTACCTAACAGGCAAAGGCATACAAAAAGGATGAAGGAACCCTTGAGATAGGTAGCTTGAACTTTGTATCTCTCTCATCTCCTTTCTCTCACTAAAAAGCTCTCGAGCTATCTTGCCTGAAAAGAGAAATCTCCTTCTCCAGTAGCCAATCGGCTAACCTTTACTGACTTGATCATCAGAGGTTCTTCGCTAGGTAAAAGGCCTGGCCCTCATGACTGTGTTATATCTTAGCAGGCTATTCACTTCAAGGCCCAACTACGGAGATCCAGCCCAAATCATTTTGTTTGATCTAGATTCGATCAAAATGGCTCCGTCTGTGGAAAACGTTGGCTAATCTCTTTTCAATAAAAAATATTATTTTCTCTCTTTGAAAATAGTAACACTTGCTTTCCTTTCTTGGCCAAAACACAATTCCTTGCTTCTTAAACAACTCAAAAAATACCTTATAACCTAGAAAAAGAATACTCCTGACAAAAAAAGATGACTCATTATGGTACAAACAATTCCCCAAGCCCTAGACACTCTCAACAATCACCCCCTCCAGCCATAGACCTAAATGCTTCCCTACAATTCTTGAGTACACTGATCACACAACAGACCTCTTCAGGACCTAGTAATGCTCCTCTTACTGCCTCAAACCCTGATCTCACTCCTGCACTACAACTTATAAACACCCTCGCCTCAGCCATCCAAGTTGCTCAACAACAACAACAAACACCTTTAGGTCAGACCGTGAGCGTTGTCCTTGAAACAACTAGGAGGGAGACAACGAGATGGCTGACTTTTAAAAACCAAATGGGGGAAGACCCTAGACCAATGGAAGATTAAATAGTGGTTAGGAGAATAAGAGGAAGAATGAGATCAGAAGTAGCACGAGCAGGAGAAGGAGACCTGCCTGTAGAGGAAGAAGAAGACGTGGAAATACCTCTACCTAGAAGGGAACGTGTACATAAACATAGTAAGAGAAGGCATGATAGAGAGGATCGATGTTCACATCATCATGATAGAAATGATGTTGAGTAAGAAACTAAGAGAAACGATAGGAGGAGGGATGGATCAAGAAAGAAGGATGATCTTGAAAGACAGTCTAGGAGAAGGGGGCATAGGGGGTGGTGAGTCTAAATTTGGTTCTTCTTCACATTGAGGAGATTTGGGAGGACAAGAAGTGACGAGTTAAGGAGAAGAAGTTGAGATGATGAAGAAACTGAAAAAGTTCATGGAGGAGTTCAAGGAGGATGGAAATAAAAAAGGGATAGACAAAAGTCTGAAGATGGCCTTGAAATCCCCTTTTAGCAAATCCATAAGTGAGTATCCATGCCCAACAAGTTCAAACCACCTTCACTGAGAAAATACAATGGCGAAGCAGGCCCTAGGTTCCATGTCATGGATTACAAACATGTTGTTGAGCTATAAGTCATGAGTGATGAAGCACTATACCGAGCTTTCAGAAGCTCACTAGAGGGTGCAGTAACTAGGTGGTTTGACTCGTTAGAGGAAAAAAGTATTAACTCTTTTGGCCAACTGCTCACAACCTTTATGCATCGCTTCACTTTGAGCATTCCAGTAGAGAGAATGACCCAATACCTGGAATTAGTGACGCAAAGAAAAAATGATCATCCTTTGAGAGACTATATGGCTCGATTCAATAAAGAGGCGCTGAAGGTCAGTCAGCTCGATCAGACAAAAGCAGTCAAAGCCTTGCAGAATGGGACATTTCATACTAACTATTTTAAAGCACTGTGCAGATACACTCCTCATACTTTAGAGGATGTAATGGGCATCACCCAGAAGTATATCAGACAAGATGATGCACTTGCTTTTATTCAGTTCTTAAAATGAAGAAAGACAAAGACAGACCCCAAAGAAGAAACAAAGTCAAAGAAGGGAGGAAAGAAAGAAGAAATAGGAGGAGGAAAAAAGCCATTTGGAGGGAGAAAGGGTGGCCGAAGCCAAGGAAGTAGAGCTCCACTCGACTTTGACGTGAGCAAGTTTACACCTTTGAACACAAGTCCAACAAAAGTGTTCACCTTCAAAGATCAAAATATTTGGGCTCGACCTAAGCCCATGATTGCTCCACTAGACAGAAGAGATAGGAATAAGTTATGTCTCTTTCACAATGCCCATGGACACAATACAAATGATTGCAGACAGCTGATGGAGAAAATAGAAAGGCTGATCAATCAGGGCTACCTAGGAAAATTTATGAAGAAAGATGGCGGAGATAAGTCCGAACCTAGCGGAGATAAAGAAAAGCAAACAATGAATAATGGTTCGACAGGAGTTATTCATTGTATTATTAGAGGACCTGAAGAAGTTACAGTTAGCAACAACAAGGCGAAAGCCTTATCAAGAAGAAAGGAAGAGCCCAAATATGTATACTGCAACTGGTCGAAGGTCAGTATAGAGAGACTTGAAGGGAGTAGCCTTCACACTCCACATGCAGACCCCTTGATCATTCAGGCTTTTGTTGCTAATTATGTGGTCAAGAGAATCCTGGTCGATGAAGGAAGCTCAATCAACTTGTTAACGGCTGATGCTTATTCAAAGATGGGGTTCAAAGAAAGTGATTTGGAAGATGTAGGGAGCCTAGTTTGCACTTTAGATGGAACGAAAGTCCCATCTGCAGGAGTGGTGAAGCTGCCTTTCACTATTGGAACCACCTCTGGTAGCATGAAAATACTGGCCACATTTGTGGTAATAAAGGTGTAACTGGCCTACAACACCCTATTTGGTAGACCGCTACTTTATGATCTCGATGCATCCACCAATATAAGGCATCTGAGGATGAAAATTCCTAAGCTTTTAGGAGGTGAGTTTTATGTGTATGGGACACAGGAACAAAGTGAATCCAAGTAGGAGAGGAAAAAAGCGAAGAAGCATCCGACTGTAGTATAAGTCGAAGAGGTAGCGGTAGTCGAAGCAGCTATCTATATTTTAGAAAAGTCTCTATTGATCAATTTCTATTTGGAAGAAGATCAAAAAATACAAGCTCACCAGTTCTTGAAGGATAATGTCTCCAGTTTTTCCTGGTCTTTGGTAAAGATGGGGAGAGTATGCCTTAAGGTGATGACTCATCAACTAAACGTAGATCCCACCTACAAACCAGTCAAACAAAGGAAAAGGTGCTTCGGTCTAGAGCGACAAGCAGTAATTGAGCAGGAAGTGGATAAACTAAGGAAAGCAGGGTTTTTAATATCCAGATTGGCTAGCGAATGTGGTGCTGGTCAAAAAGGAGAATGGAACCTACAAAATGTGTGTGGACTTCACAGACCTAAACAAGGCATGTCCCAAGGATTCCTTTCCTTTACCCATGACAGACAAATTGGTAGACTCAACAGCTGAATATGAGTATTTGTCTTCCTTTGATGTAAAGCAAGGATACCACCAAATCAAAATGCATTCAGAAGATAAGGAGAAGATCTCATTCATAACAGAGAAAGGTATCTACTACTACGTGTCAATGCCCTTCGGCTTGAAAAATGCTAGAGCTATATATCAACGCCTCGTGAATAAGATGTTCAAAGAGCAGTTTGGCAAGAACCTTGAGGTATAAGTAGATGATATGATAGTGAAGAGCAAGAGCTTCGAAGACCACATCCACGACCTGGCCGAAGTACTGAGGGTAATGAATGAGTACGGGATAAAGCTAAGTCTTGGAAAGTGTGCCTTCTTTATTAAGGGATGAAAATTTCTTGGTTGTATGGAAAGCAAGAAAGGAATAGAGCCAAATCCTAACAAGGTGAAAGCTATCTTGGATATGGCAGCCCCAAGGAATGTCAAAGAAGTTCAGAGATTTAAAGGGCAAATAGCTGCACTAAACAGATTCATGTCCAAGTCAGCTGATAAATACCTTCCTTTCTTTAAGAAGTTGAGAAAATCCTAAACCTTTGAATAGATAAAAGAGTGCGAAGTTGCATTTGGAGATTTGAAAGCCTTCCTAAGTACGGAGCAGATTCTAAGCAAACCCCTACCAAATGAAGAAGTCTTGATCTACTTATCTGCTTCGAACTATGCAATCAACTCAGTGCTAATTAGGAAAGAAAGATTAGTTCAAAAGCCTATCTATTACTTCAGCAAAGTCCTTCAAAGGGTAGAGCTGAACTATCGGCCAATAGAGAAGCTAGCATATGCCTTACTCCTCTCTGCCAAAAAGTACAAAGTGTATTTGCAAGCTCACCAAGGCGTAGTGGTAACAGACCAATCTTTGCAGAGAGTATTACACATACCAAAAATGTCTAGGAGAATGTTTTGCTGGTCAGTAGAGCTTAGGCAGCATAAGTTGCAATACAGATCAAAATTAGCAATTAAAGCCCAAACATTGGCATATTTCATATCTGAATGTTCCTTTGACCCTAAAAAAAAAACTTGAGGAAGAAAATCCTAAGGAGACATCTGAAGCAAAGCAACCATCGCCAAAATCTGAACTGAGCTGGGAATTATTTATAGATGGGGTGAGCAACAAAGAAAGTAGTGGTGTAGGTATAGTACTGAAGAATGCCTAAGGATTCTTGCTGGAGTACGCCTTGGGGCTAGACTTTAAAGCTATTGTCCCAAGTATGGCAATCCTAGAGGGGGGTGAATAAGATTATTAAGAATTCTAATGCAAATAAACACTCTATATGCAAAAAATTCCAATTTCAAATAAATAGACAAAGAAAATTGAGTTAGAGAAAGCTTAACCTATATTCATAGTGGTTTGGAGCATAATCATCTCTCCTACTTTCACTTCTTCTAAATCAAACCGATTTAGAGTTCCACTAAACAATCGGGATTTCACCCAAAGCTTTACAAGCTTAATTTTTTGGGATTTCGCCCTTTATAATAGATTTCACTCAACACACACTCAAGATACAATAGTTTTTGTGTTTAAAGTCTCACAAGACTTGAATACAAGTTAGGTTAAAGATTATAATAAAATACACTAGTTTTGAATAAAGAACACTTAAAGAAGTGAAATGATTGAACTTAGTGTTCAAAAATATAGTATAATTCTCAATGAAGCTTTTTGATTTGTATTGCAATTGATTTTCACTTGGCAAGAGTTGTTGTCTTCATTTGACCCTTCTAAAATATATAGGGATGTTAAAATATGATTGTTGGGCACAGATACAAAAGAAACTTGTTCCCTCCAGACTTACATCAGCTTCTTTCCAAACTTCCAATGACTATTTTTTTTAAGGACTGCGCACCTTGAACATGCGTTCAAACTTCTTGAACCAGCGGTTCACAATTCTGAAGGATCATTCATATTCGTTTTGTGTAAACATTAGAATTCTCATATCCATGATGAACATGCGTTCATCTATTTGAACGTGCATTCAGGTACATGAACGTGCGTTCATTATCTTGAAGGCTCGTTCAAACCTGTTCTATGAGAATGGTAATCTTTGTGCATATACATGAACGTGCGTTCAAACCTTGTAAAGGCTTCCAACATACTTTGTTCAAAGTTAAATGATTCTCAAACAACACATGATCATAGTTCAAACATATAATAAGTAAAGGCAAGTAAAGTTATGGGCCCAAAAGCAACTTAAGCCCACCATGACCATATATCTCACTCAACAGAAAAAGATTAAGATCCAAGAGAAAGCCCACAAAGAGCAAGCCCAAGGGATCATATCTCCAAGGTTCAAGGCGAAGTTGCCTCTTCGCTCCTCTCCTAGGCACTTCGCTCTTCCTCACAATAATGAAGCTTACTCAACAAGCTTCCAAATTGAAGATGATGTCATAAGGTATAAATGTCAGAAGAAAATCGTGTTTAGGCGGTGCACCCATACTTCCTGACACTACCAACCATATGCTACTTGACAAGAGACAAGTCCAGGCCCTAGCCTTCAGAACCTATGTACCAACCTCAACAATAAGGAGATATTCGTTCTTTTCCTCAATTGCCACCTGTACCTAACAGGCAAAGGCATATAAAAAGGATGAAGGAACCCTTGAAACAGGTAATTTGAACTTTACATCTCTCTCATCTCTTTTCTCTCACTAAAAAGCTATCGAGCTATCTTGTCTGAGAAAAGAAATCTCCTTCTCCGGCAACCAATCGACTAACCTTTACTGGCTTGATCGTCGGAGGTTTTTCGCCAGGCAAAAGGTCTGGCCCTCCTAATTGTATTCTATATTTGCAGGCTATTCACTTCAAATCCCAACTAGAGAGATCCAGCTCAAATTATCTTGTTTGATCTAAATCCGATCAGATCTAAAAACAAATCAACTTGGATGGAAATAGAAGATATATAAAAGAAAAAATTATTTCCATAAATAATTTTTAATGAATAAAACTAATGTCAAAAATTAAATTTTGATGAATAAAAAAATTCTCACTTTAGCGCATTTCTATAAAATTGTTATAATTTTGAAGTGTATATTGTCAATTCCCTGTTTCTATATGTGTTTATACATTTAAAAAAAATCTCACTTTGAATAAATCTAACAATTAGAGGAGCTATTACGAAACTATAGAATTGGAAACTCTAAATCCAACACATAATTTATAGCGAATGCTATTGTATTGAAGAAGGATTATACTGAATAAATGGGTTAAAAGTAATAAAATATACAATAGATTTTTTTATATTTTGAAAAAAATTGTTTTTTCTTGACTTTTGATATTATATATAGATTAATTAATTAACATGCATACATAACTTTAAAGTTTATTTCTTGCCCAATTAAAAATAAATTAGCTAATCATATTAATTATATACATTAAAGTTAATTATTTCTCAGATTCAGTACAAAATATAACCAGTAAAGAGATAGGGCCACTACTACGTACGATGAACCTTCTTAGTTAGTTATACATTCCACAAAACAAAACACTACACATCATCATGATTATTATTATTATTATTATTATTATTATTTATTTATTTTATATTTATATTTATATTTGTAAGTCAGAGTAACTTTGCGTCTTTAGAATATGGACGCACCCTTGAGTCATTTTCCAACGAAAATAATATCCTCCCAAGAAAAATGACGACTTCTTCTTCTTCTTCTTCTCCTTCTTCTTCTTTGTGTGTGTGTTATATTAGTTTAAAAGTTTTATGCATATTAAATGGTAAAAATGCAAACATTAAAATAGTTGGATTTTTTTATTATATATTAAATTTTGTGGTACTTTTATGTGTTGAAGAGAGAGAAAATTATTGTTTGTTTGAGCTATCCATTGATTTGAGTTATTGCGAAGAAAAACACTACATTATAAATATTGATTTAAAACTATTATAATTTGATTTTCGAATAATTACTTCTAATTATTGGCATGTTAAATAATTACTTCAAATTACTAAATTTTTTAAAACAGTTAAATAATTACTTCAAATTATTTTTTTTCCAATAATCTAATAAAGTCTTTTTTTTCTTTCTAAAATAGGTATGTTACAGCCTTAGTATTAAACAAACTTTTAATGTAATAATTGTTCAACCTAAAAAAATAACTAGAACTAATTATATATAATGCAGGATAAAAACAATCGAACTATATTGGGCTGAAATAGAAGTAGCTCATAAAGAAAATATCTCATCTGCATGACAAATGGGTCTGGTCCTTAATCTTGTTAAATATTAATGCTCCAATAAATAGCTTGAATCCAAGCTCCAAACATCTTGAATCCCTCACAAAGATCCTCTAGCTTGAATACAAGCAGTTCGTTTGGCTCTTTCCAGACGAAGAGCTCTAATGGTACCTTCACCCTAAAGAAATGTGACTCATGAAAAAATAAGTCAATGGGCATGACATGCTAACACAAGAAAGACTGCTTGTCCATCAATTCAAATTTCTCATATCCTCTCCGCCATTAGGATGTTGCCATATATTCACCTATTTCTATCCACCGGTCTAGTTGAATCACTATAAAAGAAAAGATTATTCACTCATGCAAATAAGTTGACTCTCACTAAAAATTCTCTATAAAAACCATAAAAAGACTAATTCTTTCTCTAGGTTCCTTTATCTTCAAGCCTACTAACTTAGGTATCGGAAGCTCTCTACCGGATCAGCCCTAAAGAGCTCTTATATTTATTTTCTTCGTCTACAAGTTTTACTCCTCACCTTCATACCATGAGCTATCCATCTCTGAAATGAGATAATTTTCGTCCCATCAATATACATGCCAAATTAATAAGACTTAATTAATAGTCCATGATCTAGGAAAACTTAGCAATTCAATAGAGGTGAAAAATACGTCATCAAGTCAAGTGGTGTTCAAATTATATATATTTTTTAATAATAAAAAAAAAGAAAAAAAAAAAGAAGAAAAGAAGAGGCATATCTTCTTTAATTAACCAGTTACTTATCTACCCTATGAATCGAGTTTGAATTTTCTAAAATTTCATATCCAAATTTGACATGTGGTCATCTCTATTCACAATAATTTGCAATGAAAATAAATAGAAAAGGTACCACATTCACATAGATTTTTTTTTTTTTTTTTTTTCCTTCCACATTCACATAGTTGAATGTGGCTAAATAGTACCGGAGGATGTGGATCAAATCCAAAATTGGGACACCTATCAACCCATACCTAATTATTAGGGAAAGACAACCATCAATGTCCCTATTTCCCTCACGCCTAACAATGTTTGAACCTTTGTATCATCCAACTTTTTTGCAACAACATTTATCTTTATGTTTTTTCTATAACATGAAAATAATTTCTAATGAAATAAAAAAAAAGAAATCCCACAATTGTAAGAAAATATGTTTTTTTTTTCTTATTAATTAAAATTTTATTCTTAAAATCAAGACTTGAATGATAATTTTTAAATATATATCATTTAATTCTTAAATATACATACAAAACATGAGATGTAACTTGTAAGTTTTTAAATTTGTTTTATTTTCAACTTACACTTATATAGATAATGAAAATACCATTGGAGTTTGAATTAAATAATAAAGTGTTGAAATTAACGGGTGAGATTCAGGTACGTTCATGAAGGGTGTATAGATCCGGATCCATTAATTAATTAATTAATTAATTATAAAGATAATTAATTAATATAAATAAATAATATAATTAAGATATTATTTAATAGAATCCTAAAATAATTTAGATAATTCCCCAATTAATGGAAGGATACCATATATTTTATTAGAAATATGATATCTCAAGAGAGATATTAGTGTTAAAAAGTTATTATAAGAAACAGAGAAAAAGTTTTCTATGATTTTTTTTTTTAGAATCTGCATTAGTGAACGAAGAGATATTAAAGATTCTTAAACTATGGAAAGAGAAGTTTTTTTTATCTATGATTATTTTCATACTAGTGATACAAATTAAGAACGTAATTATTCGCACTTTAAGAAGTAAGTACTCTACATATTTCATGTAGATCATGAAATCCTACATAAAGATAAAAATATATATATATAATTTAAAACATTGTAATGGCTACAACAAACATAGCATATACTGCAATATTAATTGGGTGCCCTTTAATTAGTTGCAGCGAGGACATTGGAATCTGGTGGGTCACCGGCGGCTCCTGATATTTTTTCTCAGGAAAAGCATGGAAAATTGGCCACGTTCCATAGGATTCCAGAAGCGGCTGATTTAGACATTTCCCATTTTTGTCAGCCATCTTTTTTTGTGTAAAGATTTTGTAGTGACATCGATCTACACTTGTCTACTTTTCACATCTTCTTGGTTTGGCACAATGCAGGGGAGGTTTCTTCTAAGTCCAATCACCCATCAAAAAACATACCACAAAACAAAAAAACTTGTTTATTCCAACTATTATATATTGTTTAATTAATTAATGGTATGAAATAAAATAAAAATGGAATAGTTATTTAATAATATATAATATAGTTTATAATATGAACATGGATATTTTCTAAATTGATACAACACAAATTCTATATACGAGTGTGTTACAACCATGAGAGTTTATTAGTGTGTGTGTGACAATTAGTGAGCTAAGTGTTAGCTGTTATTGACAGTATAGCAATAATTCATAATTGACAGTATTGCTATAAGCTTCTGAGCTAAGCTGTCAAGAATATTAGCTATATAATTCATTTCTCAATGATTGTATGACATGGATTGACTAATTGCTAAATTCAATGATTCAGTTATGAAATTGATTCATCTCTCTCTCTCTCTCTTTCTTTTCAAGTTCTCTATTTCTCATTTTTTTTCCCTCACTTTCCCTTACTTTCTCAGTATCCAAGCACTATTGTTATGATTCATGGATGTGAATCGTAACAGAGTGAACATTATTTTTTTCAGACTATAAAATAATTATTATTTTTAGTATATTACCAAATGATGAGTTCTTAATTTATACAAGTATCAAATAAAATATCAAGTGCGCCTCAAAATAAAAATACATGGAGTTAATTATGGATTGGGCTTTGGCTTCATTGTGTTCTGTTCTACTGAACCAAACAGAGCCCAGCTTGTATGGTTCCTCTAATCTAATGGGTTCTAGTCCATATTCATTGAGCAACTGGGTTTATTCAGTCCATGGGCTCAAATCAACACAGTTACATGCCTAAAAGCAGACTCAAATCTCTATAGAGAGAAAATAATCTATAGTTTTATCTTTATGTATTTTTTTTTTTAACAATTATAAATATTTATCTTTATAACCTAGTGGTAAATGCATATATAATTTAGGCAACATCTATATCTAAATAATTAAAAGTATTTTCAAATTAGTTTATGAGTTAAATCTCTTTTGAGAAAGTGTAGGATGTTCCCTACTCACTTTATACATTTAAAAATTATCTTATAAATGTTAGTTTTAAAAATTAAATCATAATTAATTAATAATTAAAATAAGAATAGACTTTCTTATCAACTAAACTAATTGTTTAATTAATATTATAAATACTTTATATTTTTTAATTGTGTTTTATTTATTTCCTTGAGGACTTTCTCTTTCAAAATAAGGGAGAAAGACCGCCATTTCTTACAAACTAATTATTTTCTTGTTTAGAAGACAGGCCTTAGGTACAGTAGAAATACTTTGTTAATTTTGTGTTCACAAGAATTTGCAAAATATTTTTATTTTTATTTTCCAAAAGAAAAAGAAATTAATCATTTTGAGGGATGTTTGGTTTAACATTATACTCGGATAAAAAAAAACCTATGGCACTGATCAAATCAGTTTTCTGAAACAATGGCATAACAACTTCTTGTAAATGAAATGTAATGCATAAAATTCCCAGTTGTTTTTTGTGGCTTTTAGAATCCAATTCTTATTCAAATGTTCGAGTGAATATGCTTAAATCCACTACAAGAGGCTTGTAAGTTGTAATTATTCCACTATAAATAATATATATTCCTATTCGTTTAATACCAATTATAATATTTTTTCCCACTTTTGTTTTTTTTTTTTTTTTTTTTTTTTTTTTTTTATGGTCAATTTTGGAAGGTGAAGATTTTTTAGGGATGCTTATTATCCTCCACTGATTCAAACCAAATTGATTTTCAGTATTACTTTAATTCAATGAAATCTTATAACTATTAATTAATTTAACTAAATATAAACTTAGAAAATCGAATATAACTGTTATTTGTTTTCTATTAAAACATTTAATTCATAATTTACATCATTGATTTATAATTAAAATAAATCTCATTATATTTATCTCTCACTAATGAGAATAAATCTCATAATTTATATATAGGTCATTAATGAGAATTTATTTATTTTTTATTGATAAGACGTCATCTAAGCTACACAATCGAACTGTCGAAAAATAAATCTTCTTTTTAATTTAACCATACTTCCCTTCATCTAAGGTAAGTAAGTTATTTTAGTTTTATTATAATTACAGAGGACATTAGTAATTTAATATTGATGAGATTTAAATTATAGCACTCAACTTTTTTATTTTCTGTTTTTTTTTTTTTAAAAAAACTCAACTTATATCGGTGTCTTAGCAATTAATTTAAATTGAATCGATGCATTCTTTACTACTTTACTTGGATGAGTAATCATATGATTTCAAGTACAACTAATTAATTGTTTTATTAACTTTTTATTTGATTGCGTTTAATATATTACGTTAAAATTTATTTTGTTATACATATTAATATCAAATTTAACAACTTATTTTATTGTTAATTTATTTTACTTACTTCATATATTAAAATAGTTCATTAATAAGTTCAATTCTAATTACGTTTTATTATTAGCATTACCTGCATTCTACAAAAACTAAACAGGTTTAAATCTAGAATTAGGGTAGAGCTTTGGGCTTAAGCAACTATATAATTTCGTGTTCTTATTCAACTATTTTTTTTTTTTTTTTTAATTTACTAATTTTCACTTTGACAAAATTAGGCAATATTACATATATAATATTATATATGTAATATAATTTATGGGTATATACACATGCATATAAATGGCGCAACTCAAAACTATATCAAAGCTATAAAGAGCATAAGACACTGTGTTTGAAAAGGCTCTAAAGTAATACTAATTAATGAACTTTGCTTATAAATAAATAATTCTAAAGCCGTCTATCATATTGTAAGGTTGAGAGTTCAGTTAAACTCGAAGTCTTATTATAAAAGGGAGAAAAATGACTCTCAATAATTGTGTGAAAATTGCAATAACCTCCAAGATTTGGTATTAGATATTGCTACAAGATACAATTGCAACTAATTGGTATCAAGAGTTAGATAAAAATCCACCACCAAGAAATAAAGATTCTCATGTAGATTATATGTTGTTTATATGTCTCTCAGTACAGTCAGTCTCACACATAAAAATTGTACGTGGCTCCTACAGTGCCCTCTAAGTGCATGGAAAGAGAGATGGAGTCCTTCATAGAAGATGTTAATTATGGCATTAGTCCAAGTCCAACACTAGAAAAACTAGTGAAACAGCTCCAGTTAGAAAAACAGTTTGGTGATACTACTGGTTCAAAGCTTGAGACCACGGAGTCTTTAGCAGTAGTAGAAGAAGACGATAATTGCAGGAAGAGGAGAGCAGCTGTTTTGATTTGCCTCTTTGAGGGTTATGAAGGTGAGCTGCGTGTTATCCTTACTAAGAGATCTATGAAGTTGTCTTCTCATCCAGGTAATCAAACATATGTTTTTTTTATTTTTATTTTTTTAAATACATAGGAAATTTTTTAAAGGGAAAATAATTGTTATACGATTTAATACCTTGATCTTTTGTAAGAGCTGGTAAATATTCGATCTCTGTGCTATCATGAGCTTAGCTAGTGGCATTAGTATCAAGTATCAACATTTATGTGATCATTTTCATATAATCTAGTTTAATTAATTTTTTATTACTAATTCCTAGCTAGTACATTTACTAGCACTTGTAATAACTTATTTAGATAAGCAGGGGATGTAGCTTTACCGGGTGGAAAGATGGAAGAGGAAGATGAAGATGATTCTGCAACAGCATTAAGAGAAGCCATGGAAGAGATTGGTTTGGATCCTCATCTCGTTCAAGTTGTTGCGAAATTAGAGCCTTTTATTTCCCAGGTACTTGTTTCCACTCTTAGTTTTTAATTTTTTTTTTTTTATTCATTAATTAGCCTCTGTCTGGAATCTCAAATTTACAATCTCACAATATATCAATTCTTGGATTTTGAAAGCTGGAACTGTCTGATGATCCTGAGCCTATATATATATATGTTGTTCTCATGCAGCACCAACTGAGGGTTGTTCCTGTAGTAGGTCTACTTGCAAGGATACAAGATTTTAAGGCAATACTAAATACAGATGAAGTTGATGCTATTTTTGATGTCCCATTAGAGATGTTTCTCAAGGTAATCGTTGCCCTTGCTACATTGATTAGTAATCCAGTAATTAGGGGCGGATCCAGAAATTTTATGAAAGGGGCAACCTAAACGCTAAATATTTTAATTTTTTTATGGGGCAAACTCAAATTATTTAGTGGGGTAAACACAAAATACACACATAATTTAATCTAAAATCGCCCCTGCCAGTAATGAAATGTCTCTCATTTTATATAATGCAGGGAAGTCATGAATTCAAACCTTTTCTTATTTGATTTTGTTATGTAGGAAGAAAATCATCGATGCGAGGAAAAGGAATGGATGGGTTGGAAGTATTTCCTTCATCTATTTGATTTTAGATTAGAGCAAGGGAATTTCCAAATATGTGGTTTGACAGCAAGCATTCTTATTCGAGCAGCCTCAATTATCTACCAGAGACCTCCATGTTTCAAAGAGCATCTTCCTGATTTCCAGCAACTACAAAAGAAATTGAATTTCAATAATTCCAATCATGTTGACAAATTGTAGCATTAATTGTTTATGCAATAAGGATTGCCTAATATAAAAGGAATCCTCTGCCAGGCTCAAGTTTCTGACCCAATCAAGTAAATTTCAACTACATTTTATTGATTTAAGAATTACAAAAAATTATTAATTGTGTTTCTTAGGTTTCTCGTTTTTATTTTTAAAGATCATCATCAGCAAACTAAATGCTGGAAATAAAGTGCTGAGTTAAATCTTAAATGACTCATTATAGAGCTGAAAAACAAATAGAAATGACCTTGAATAGGGATGGTAATTTAGTCCGTCCCGTCGGATACCCGTTTATTAAATGGGATAGAATGAATTTTAAATTTAAAATTCGAATCGGGTTCGGGGCAGAGCGAGTAATGTTATAATCTGCCCCGATTATATATATAATATATATTTTTAATTTTTTAAATATTATATATATATTTAATATATCATTTTTAATTTATAACTTTTTTTTTATGTAAAAGATAAATTATATTGTATAGATATATAGAAAAGAGATATAAATAAATATGTATATGTATAAAAAATTAATATTAAATAATTTTTTTAAAGAAAAAAAATAAATAAAAACAGGATCTTGTAGCGAAACAGTTTAAAAACGAGTTTAAATAAATATTAATAGGACGGATACAAATAATGAGAAATCCACGTCTCTCCCATCCCTATCAGGTCCTTGAATGTAAATGGAAACTGAAGAAAAGCTAAAATATGTAATTGTTATGATTTGTGCATATGTTGAGTTATTCTAGAAGGTACAATTTATAATGAGATTTATGGGGCCCATTGAGCGTTTTTCATATTAGACTATTGCCAGGGTAATTTTAAAAAAATTCTTTATTAGAATTTAGAATTAGTTTTGACATGATATGTAAACAATAATTTTTTTGACAAGGTGTAAAATTATCAGCTCATTAATTGGATTGGATTAAATATAGAAAACGGCTATTGGCACTCCAATTTCAACATATAAGTAAAACCGAACCGAACCGAATTCAATTTAATTTTTTAAATATTTCAGTTTAATTTGATTTTTAAAAAATAAATCAAATTAAATTTTGATTCAATTCAGTTTTTATAAAAAAAAATTTGATTTAAATAAAATCAATCGAAATATATATATATATATATATAGAGGAGTCCAAAGACAATATATTAAGTCGTACTCTCGTGCAAGAATTTGTACGGTTCATTCCTTGGACCCAGCAATTAGACAATTATATTACTTAATTTACCTTATTTTCCTGTTGGAGAATACGTAGCAAAGCAATGTTTGGTTTTTTTAATAATCTATGAATTTTAAGCAATTTATAAATCACACAATTCTTCAAAAATATAAAGTTTAAAATCCTACATGATAGGTGAATTTTTAATAAAATCCATGATTTTTACATATCAGAGAATGTGTTAATTTTTTTTAACTTTCAAAACTGCCTTTATAAATTCATAAATTTTTCTTTTATATCAAATGATAATTTTAAACATTTTCTAAATTTTACATTTCATATATTTTAAACATTTCCTCGATCCAAACTTGCTTCTAATTAAAAGTCAATAATTTCAGCCAAGTACAAGTTTGGCGTCTTTTACTCTTTTATACATGTTTAAATTTTTATAATTTTTTTATTTATTATTTATTAACTAAATTTAAACTTAAAATTTTATAGTTTCAAAGATAATTTAAGCTGCTGAGTAAAAAATGATATAAATAATTTTCTACGTTTTACATATATATTTATTGTATTAATTAGTAAAATTTTCAATTTTAATCAAAGACAAATCATTTGCTTTTAAAAAATAAAGAGAAATTATTCATATTAAAATCTAAAGATTAATAATAAAAAAATAAAAACATCTCCTTTTTTTTTTTTAAAAATATTATTTAGTGAATTAAATGCAATGCACAATCTCACTCATATGCATATGGCATGGGAGTCAAACTTTTATAAATTCAAAGATGAGTGCAGGAGCAACCTCTTTTTTTTTTTTTTTTTAATTATAAATTATAAATTAATCACGGCTGCTTTGTGTCCAAATCACACTGACAGGTACGACACCGTGTTAGCAATACTTTTCTTCCTGCTTGTGTAACTTTTCCTAAAACCTATAGCTAGAGTCAAATGTTAGCTTACTTGTCCACACATGAATATTCTCACAAATGGAAAATACTCCATGTGTCTCACACTTGACCGACCGCGCCTTGCAATTTCATCGTACCTTCACCTTAATTACACTAATGTCTGATAATGTATTCCTATATAAACTAATCTCAAACTCAAACGCAAAAAGAAGTTTATAATCATAACTTTGTATTTGCCATTAGCCATGAATATCTCGCAAGCCTACACAGTGGTTACTCCGGCCGTCCCTTCATGGCTAAACAAAGGAGACAACGCATGGCAAATGACAGCTTCAGCTCTCGTTGCCATCCAAAGCATGCCAGGCCTTGTGATTCTCTATGCCAGTATTGTTAAAAAGAAGTGGGCTGTAAACTCCGCCTTTATGGCACTTTACGCCTTTGCCGCTGTCCTTATTTGTTGGGTTCTTCTTTGCTTTCGTATGGCTTTTGGCGATGAGCTACTTCCTTTTTGGGGTAAAGGTGCTCCAGCTTTAGGCCAAAAGTATCTTACTGCCCGAGCTCGAATCCCTGAAAGTATTCATGAAAATGAAAATGGGGAAATGGAAACTGTTGAGCCTTATTATCCTATGGCGACGCTCGTTTATTTTCAATTCACTTTTGCTGCTATTACTCTTATTTTGTTAGCTGGTTCTGTTCTTGGTCGCATGAATATTAAAGCTTGGATGGCTTTTGTTCCTTTATGGCTCATATTTTCTTATACAGTTGGTGCTTTTAGTCTTTGGGGTGGTGGTTTTCTTTATCAATGGGGTGTCATTGATTACTCCGGCGGCTATGTTATTCATCTCTCATCTGGAATTTCAGGGTTAACTGCAGCTTATTGGGTAAGTACCAAATTTGAGATCTAACTAAGTTTACATTAAAATTAAAGATCCCACATTAACAAATATCAAAACTTGATATAATGTTTGGTCTCATACAGGTTGGGCCAAGGCTAAAGAGCGACAGAGAGAGATTTCCTCCAAATAATGTGTTGCTTATGCTTGCCGGAGCAGGGTTGTTGTGGATGGGATGGTCGGGATTCAATGGTGGAGCACCATATTCAGCTAATATAGATGCTTCGATTGCAGTATTAAATACTAACATAAGTGCAGCTACAAGCTTGCTTGTATGGACATGTCTAGATGTTGCATTTTTTGGTAAACCATCAGTTATCGGAGCTGTTCAGGGAATGATGACAGGACTCGCTTGCATTACCCCAGGAGCAGGTGAGTACTGTAGTGAAAATATAATAAATTTTTAATTATTGAAATAATCATGTATATATATATGAAATTATGAATTAATGATGTTATTAATTTTGCAGGGCTGGTTCAATCTTGGGCTGCTATTATATATGGAATGCTTTCTGGAAGTATTCCATGGGTCTCTATGATGGTTCTTCACAAAAAGTCTACGCTGCTTCAAAAGGTATTTGTTGCTTATACGTTTTTATTTTAATTGATAAGTTATACCATACGTACTTAGCTTTAATTTCTTTTCGTATATCTTTTATCACATTTAATAGGATTTGAACTTAATTAAGACCTCTCAATGAAAATCTTAAAATCTTTATTAATTGATTTTGTTTCTTGATGATTGTTGCTTCTATTTGTGTTGTCTCTTTCAGAAAAATGTATGTGTTGGCAAACTTTTCCCCACCTCAACTAATGCATTCAATCGCATTCAATCATTGTACCTAACCAAAATATCTTAAATAAAAAATATTAAGTAATTTCCAACAATAATAAAAGACATTAATAAGTCATTTAATTAAATCCTACATGTTATGATAAGTTGTTGAGAATTTTCAGCCTGAGCTAACTAGCCACAAATTAAGACTAGATATAGACCGTAATAATGGCACACGAGCAGTAGATGATAGGAAAATACCCACTTATAAGATATTGTTGAAATATATATAAAATAAAAATCACATTAATTTATTGTAAAATGATAAAATTTTGACTAAGAATTTCCATTTTCACAAGTAGTTTATTATTATATTATAGCAATAAGTTTTTGGTGGAAGGTGACTTCATCGGAAGGGCATTATCTCTATCTTTTAGGCCGAAATTCTATTGACAAATTAATTTCAAACGAAGAATTTGCAAGTCTTTTCTTCTTTGTATCACTCGTTTGTTTCTTACCATTAAAACCAGTTCTCAACCAAGTTTCAATCAATAAATAATTGACAATATCTAATCATATCTACAATCTAATAAGTTGCATAGCAAGGTCAATACTCAATAGTAACATGGTGAGTGGGTCATCAGTGGTGGGCAAAGAGGCCAAAATGTCTCTTTATTTTAATGATCTTTGGTAAAATAGAATGCATATCTTTCTAAAAGATCAAAATGCAATTAAGAATATAAAATTGAGATGTGTATATTTTCATAAAATCACAATAGAACTTCTCTAATTTTTTTTCCCATTTGTCAAATAATTATAGTCAAAGATGAGGGCTGAGAATTATCAAAACGAAAGAAGAAACAAAAATCTTCTATGAAAAAATAATAATATCTATCACCTTAGTTTTTTTATGGAAGAACATAACTCACTGTAGATAATCAAATTGGATTCACGAGGCTTAATTAAGATAATCGAAAATTACGTTTAATTCAACGCCTCCAAACACCAAATTAATTTGTAGATAATATTTTTTAAGAAAAATTATGTATTTGCATGCTTTAACTACCAATTGATTTGAATAATGTGTGGAAAAGATTAAATATCCATAATTTTTATACACAACTGTTCATTGTGTGGCTATATGTACAGGTAGATGACACTTTAGGTGTGTTTCACACACACGCAGTAGCTGGGCTACTGGGCGGGCTCCTAACAGGACTTCTAGCAGAGCCAGAACTATGCGAGCTAGTGCTGCCAAAGAAAACAAGAGGTGCATTTTATGGTGGAAATGGAGGGGTTCAATTCTTGAAGCAAATGACTGCTGCTGCATTTGTAATAGCATGGAATGTAATGTCCACAACATTAATACTTTTAGCCATAAGGTTGGTTATACCTTTAAGGATGGCTGAAGAACAACTTGTTATTGGAGATGATGCTGTTCATGGAGAGGAAGCTTATGCTCTTTGGGGTGATGGAGAAAAATATGACCCGACTAAACATGGTAATTGGCATCATAATAATGATAATAATAATAATAATAATACTTCTTTATATAGAGAGGATATTGCACCATCACCTTATGGCAATGGTGCAAGAGGTGTTACCATCAGCTTATGAGAACAACTTTAGATGTAGTATATTTGTTGTGTATATACACAGGCCAAGGTCTATACGGTGTCCTTCATGCAACTCTTATATCAGAGTTTTTGTTTTTGTTCTGAAGAAGAACGTAAAGATTTTTTTTTCTTTTAAATTTGTACAAGGATACTTTATTTGCATGACCCCAAAAAAAAAAAAAAAAAAAATATATATATGTCAATAATCTAATTATATATGTAAATGTTTCAAAAGAAATTAAAACAATAAAATAGGTCGCTAGCAACTCTAATTGACCAAAATTTGACTAGCAACTAAAATTAATTCATCTAAGAAAATATTAGCTATTTTGAAAAAAAAAAAATAAAAGAGTAAAATGCCCTTTCAAGGTAAGAAAAATTAATGGGACAAGTAATACACAATTGTTGTCAAAAAGTATGCACACCAAATACTAAAACACACAACTCTCTGATAAATAAATTTCTAGCAAATATTATTTCATAAAAATTATATTGATATATTTATTAATGGAAGAAGAAATTATAGGAAATGAATACATTTCAATTTTCAACCAAAAAACCTAAATAATTTCTCAACTATAAAAACGGAGATAATTGATTTCTTTTTCGTTTCCCTCAATGTTTGTGGAATAAGATCAAACGATGAAGATGGGGAGGAGAGGAAAGGAAACGAAGGGGCATTAATTCGTAGTTAAATCTAACAACCACAAGCGGTCTTTTCCTCGTACTGGTAAGTGCATATCAATAGACCTTCAAGCTTCTAAACAAGTAAAATTCTAACCAACTAAGCAATATAAATGAGGCATACAACCATAAAAATGAGTTCTACATTCTAAATATATATTCCACGCTTAGTTCTATAAACTAGAAGAGACAAGCAGGTTTCTAATCAAATCTCTCCCAATCTTGAGTAATTCTTGTTGAAGATGTCACTGGGGGTGGACTCAAGCTTCCTAATCCAGAGTCAAAGGTCTCCCACTCAGTTGTCACTGATACAGCATTGCTGCTATTGCTCAATGGCTTTGAATTACTCGCTTTTAGATTGTCCAACACTTCATGGAAGTTCTGGACACGACGCACCTGTTCAGGTCAGGCAATAAGTTATAAGGCAGCAGCATTCAATGACAATGTAAATAATTCTCAGGCTGCATATCAATTTACAATTTCTCAAGCTTAAACCTAGTTATAAAAGAACATAAATTCGCATGCAGTCTACTACTAGCCGGAATCCCTTTTTCAACCATGAAGCAAGATATAGTGCAAACAAATAATTGAGGTGGGAAGGCCTAAAGAAATAGACACCAAGTAAGCATCATCTGTACAAGTAGCCCTACCATAATTGATGCATTAAGGCAAGACATGTAATCTGAAAAATCTTAGCAAGAGAGAGGAGATAAAACAGAGCATAGAAACAATACAAGTGCAATATCCAAGCCAAGAAGATGGAAGAAAATAATATAGCTTTTGGGCTTCAAAGAAAACAAGAAACAAATAACAAATATTTATTCCATCAGAAATTGGAAAGTTCAGCCTGTTTTATTTCAGGCTTGCAGATTTTTTTTAACTTGGCAACTAAAAAGAGGCTAGGAGATTTTCAGACAATATATATAAATATAAGCCCCTAAAAAGAGCAATACCCAGCTTGTACAATCAGTTATCAGTTCAAGGATCACATTTATCCGCTGAGTAGTTAAGTCCTATCAAGAGAACTAACCGCACAACACTCAGAAAAAGAAAAGGAAGAGAGAAGAAAGAACCTCGTTCCTCCATAAAGTACTAGATACAAGCAAAATAAGGTTTCAGAGTCCATGAAACGGCTCTATGTTGGCATCCAAGAAATTCTCAAAAGATCTTAGAAATGCTCGATACCAACACATCTAAGCCTAGAATGGCCACTAATGACTCCACTTCCTCCAACCTTGGTGGCACAGCCATCTTAACATTTTTTGAAGAGCAATACTTCATTGCACTAACAAGGCCAGCCATCTTAACATTAAACAAATACATTTTTCTGACTGAAACTTTGATCTTTATGTACATGAGAAATAACCCATACTCATGATTGCTTTTCAGTCAAAACTCATCAAGTAAGATTATCTTGAGGTCAATGTGATGGGCAAAAACAATGAAATGCTAGTTCCAGGGCAAAAAAAAAATACTAACCTCAGCCTTTCGCTGCATCTTTGCTTCTCCTTCAGCCTCAATAGCGTCCAATTTCAGCAATTGCTTCATCAGTAACTCCGATGATATAACAAATTCCTCCTCTGCAACCTTGGTCCCACCATTCACAGCCACTTCTAAGGCACCCACCTAAAAAATTTAAAAAAAAAAAAAATTAAGAAAACTCTAGTAACCATTCAGCCATTGCAGCAGATATATACTCACTCTTTCTGCAAGCTTATCAATCTCTTCTCTGACTTCAGCAATAGCTTGATACGCCTTTGTTATCTCCTCTTTTTCCTTCATCATCTCGGTCTTTGAGATCTCCTCACTTTCGTGCACCTCAGCCTTTGAAGTACCCTCACTTTCCTTCATCTCCTCCAGTTTCTTCTCTTTACTCACTGGGTTCTCCAAAACCAAAACTTTTGATTTATCCTTCACACCTGCCTCGTGCAAATACTCGCCATCCTCTTTTTCTTTTCCTCTAAACAACAACTTTTGTTGTTTAGGTTCCAGACCCGTTTTTTGTTCAATAGCTTCTTTCATATACCCTAGAATCAAAAAGCAATTAAGCATAATTGTACTCCGAAACAGAACATTGAAGGAACAGTCTTATAAAATTTATCAAAACCCCCAATTTATGAAATATAAATAATAGAGAATTACCGAAAGAAGACTGGGCGGGTACATGAATTTCGTGCTGGGAGGGACCATGAGAGACGTTGATCTTGATCAAAGGCCCACCACCACCGCCATTATCATCAGGTTCTCTTCTCTGGACGAGCATGCCACCAGGCCTCAACTCCCAATCTTCGTTCTTCATCGGATCTGAAATTGGAGTATAAGAGAGAATGTGAAGACTGCTGCTAATTTTAATTAACCTTGCTTACTAGTTTACAATTTACTAATAAAACCGCCACCGTCCGGCCATAAATAAGAAGTACAAGTACAACGTCATTCCTTTTTCTTTTTATTTGTTTTACATAAACGGTTTTCAATTGATTTTTAACCTAAGTCCCGGCGATGCCGATGATCATATTTACGAGAAATTTTTAGGTGAATTAATTCATCGTATTATTAATGGTAATTTAATATGTAGACTTATTAATTATCAATGATCATGGTTAGACAGTTTATATCTGACGTAATGTACTAGATTTATTTAAAATTTTCTCTTATGATGTACGAAAACTCTCAGGAGGTCGCGTTTTCGCGTTTCGAAAACGTTTTCTGATTGAAAACTCACGGAAACTTATCCGAAACGTTTCGGGCACGTTTTCGTAATTTTAAAAACATTTCGGGCACGTTTCCGTGAGTTTTCAAAACATTTCGGGCACGTTTCTGTAATTTAAAAAAGTTAAAAACTCGTTTCTATAAACAGAAATCCGTTTTCAAGTGAGAAAAAAAAATCAGCTTGCTCATATCAACCCTTAAATAAAAATATCTACACTCGACTTCATTTTTCCTTATTATTATTATTATTATTATTATTATTATTATTATTATTATTATTTTTACTATATATTTATATATATTTATAATATATACTTAAAATTATTAAATATATATTTATAAATTATTATATTTTTTGTATATATAAAAATTAATATTTATAAATATACCCTCGTATTTTTTTATATTT
>CATKHJ010834703.1:0-33249 GCA_949750685.1 Vernicia montana
AGCAAACTCGTGAATCCACCCTCTGGCATCCATACATTCATATGTTAGATGCATCGTCATAGATTATTCATAACATTGAAGTCAAACAAAAGGTCCATGAATCCCGAAACATGCATACATAAACATGCATCATCTATGCACAAACCTCTATGCATATGCAATCATTTGCAGTCATACACCATCATGCAATCATTTGTAGTCATACACCATCATACACCAAGATTGAAGATTGATCTAATCTAGGCAAGTCAAGGATGAGTCCTCGAACTTAAGGTACCGTAGGATCACTAACTACGCTTCCAACGCCTCTCAGGCAGCTAATCAGAAAGGGGGAAAGGTAAACACTGTCTCTTACCACTAACCAATGAGGTTGGAATCAAGAAGAACCTTCTTTGAGCTAGGGATGCCCCTGAGCATGGTTTTCAAGAAAGCTTTGGGAGCTCATCTTGTGAAACCCTTAGAGCCAAGAGCACCACCAAACCCTTTGCCCAGGAACTATAATGCTAACGAGCACTGTGACTACCACCAAGGGCCAGGGCATAAAACTTACAACTGCAAAGCTCTAAGGCATAGGATTCAAGATCTTGTTGATAGTGGAGACATTATCGCTCCCAAACCCAAGCCTAACATCACCACTAATCCTCTCTCAAGACACCAAAGAAATGTCAATTTCATCACCTCTGATGAACATGAATCTGACCCTATCTCTATAATCCATCCCACTCCAAACTACTGCTGTGTCCTCGATTTGAATGATTTTGTTGATGAAATCGACACAATAACCCGGAGTGGGAGAGTCCTTCCACCACCAACTCACCCCACTGCACCAAAAGAAACTACCCTAATCAGCTATATTGTTCCTCCTCCAGCAGAAAAGTTGAAACCCCACCAAGAGCTTGAAGAGGATTCTTTCCTGAAACAGTTGAAGAAGACCCAAACAAACATCTCTATCTGGAGCCTCATTCAGTCCTCGTACCCTCATCGCTAAGATTTTTTCAAGGCTTTGAACTAGTGCCAGGCTCCGATTGATATCACACCCGAAACGCTTGTGGCTTCTTTAACCAGCACCACTAAGTCAATGTCTATATCTTTCAGTGATCAGGACATCCCTCAAGATGGGGGAAACCACAATCAAGCTCTGTATATCACTGTAATGACCCGAGGCAAAACTGTGCCTATGGTGTTGGTGGATAACGGGTCTGCTTTGAACGTATGCCCACTGAAAGTGGCCAACTGCCTAGGATTAGAGGCTACAAATTTCACTCTGTTTGATTAAGTTGTGCGAGCTTATGACAACACCAAGAGGGAGGTCTTAGGTGTTGCTACTCTGAATGTGACCATTGGACCCGTCACTATGTCGATCTCCTTCCAAGTAATTGATGTCCCGGCCTATTTCAATCTGCTTCTGGGACGGTCGTGGATCCATCAAATCAAAGCAGTTCCCTCATGTCTTCACCATAAATTGAAATTTCCCCATGGTACAAGTATCATTACGGTCAAGGCTGATGTACATGGGAAGAATGACCATCCGAGCTCAATCCCCATTTTGGAGATTAACCCAGAGCCCCCAGTGTCCCTCTGTCGGGTTTCTCTTTTGACACCATTCAATTTATCTAAGGGGAAGGTAAAGAATTTGTTTCTTTTGACTTTGACCCATATAGCAATGTAGTCGTGGCTAACATGATGAGAAAAATGGATTATTTTTCAGGTTTAGGTATGAGAAAGAACCAACAAGGGATCGCTCAATTTCCAGAGTACCCTACTGCCACTGCTCCTTTTGGCTTAGGCTACAAACCCACTTCAGAGGACATGATGGAACTGGAGGAGAGAGCCAAGTTAAGGGCTAATGCCAAGAGGCGAGGTGAGATTTATGATTGGCCCATGCACCCATACTTTAAAACCTTAAATGGGTACTTTGTGAAAGAGGGTGAAGATTTCCCCTATTGTGCTTTTCCCGAGCCCTGGTACTACCCTATTTCTGGAAAACTAATCCCTAGTTTCAAAATTTTCTTTGATATCAAGCTCAGCCTAGAGGAATGTGAGCCAATCTATCTGTTGGAGGAGGATTGGGAAGCAAGCATGGAGCCCTCTCTCTTTGAATCCATCCACATGATCACTGAACACTAAGAATCTGATTCTACCAAGCTCCTCCACCCAATAATTGGTATTTTGAGGAGAGCACCGGCCCTGTCATGCCCCCATCCGAGTCCTTTGAGTCTGATTATTCCGAGTCTAAGTCTGAGTCCTCTGAGTCTGTCCAGTCTGATTTTGAAATCGAGTCTATCGAGTCCAATTCTGTAACCCACCCTGTGCGCCTATCTTTTGCTATAACCCATGATGATGGAAAATTTGTCAGAAATAAGAAGTTTGACTTTTCTACTTACTTTTCTGACTCTCTATGCTCTACTTCATCTGATTCATCATTAAATGTGACATTTGAAAAAGAAAATAAAAAATGAAAAAGGCAAAGAATCTATCAATTATGGCACAGAGGAAAAACCCAAAATCACATACATTGCATTTTCATATCATGATACACAGGCATTGATTTAAAAGGTTTGTCGGTTCTTGGACTATTTTGCATGGGAATCCAAGGACATGGTAGGGGTAGATCCAAGCATCACAGTTCATAAGATCCCGACCTACGAACATGTGAAGCCTGTTAAGCTGAAGCTGCACAGAATGAAGGCAGAATGATCTTTGAAGATTAAGGAAGAAGTAACCAAACTGTTGGACAATCAATTCATCGAACTGATTACTTACCCTTCATAGTTAGCCAACACAGTGCTTGTCCTTAAGAGAGATGGAAAAGTCTGCATATGTGTTGACTACAGGGATCTCAACAAGGCTTGCCTGAAAGATGACTTTCCTTTACCTCACATTGACTTGTTAGTAGACCGTATGGCAGGTGCATCAGTGGTCTCTTTGATCGACCTCTATGCGGGCTACAATCAAGTCCAAGTATACCTTCATGACAAGGAAAAGATATCCTTCATAACAGAAATGGGGCACCTACTGTTATCGGGTTATGCCCTTTGGCCTATAGAACGCCGGGGCAACCTATCAGAGGATGGCAACTACTATCTTCCATGACATGATGCACAAAGATGTCGAAGTATATGTAGATGACATGGTGGTGAAATCTGAGACCCTTGAAGAACATTTGGAAGCCTTAGAAAGGTTCTTCTTGAGACTCAGACAGTACAATCTCAAACTGAATCCAGCCAAATGTGTCTTTGGTGCCTCCTCAGGTGTATTCCTCGGGCATTTGGTCAGCCAACGGGGCATAGAAGTGGATCCTACTAAGTTAAAGGCAATCATAGAAATGCCACCTCCTAAAACTGTGAAGGAGATTAGAGGTTTCCTAGGTCGCTTACAATACATCAGTCGTTTCATTGTGCAACTGGCAGATGTTTGCGGACCGGTCTTCAAGTTACTAAGAAAATGAGCCTCCAAGCAGTGGAACGAGGAATGCCAAAAATCTTTTGACAGAATCAAGGAGTATCTGCTGAATCCACTAGTGATGCAACCTCCGAGACCAAGTCAGCCATTACTGCTTTATTTATCAGTTACCCCGGAAGCTATAGGGGCAATACTAGCTCAGAATGCCTCAGACTCTCATAAAGAGAATGCCATCTATTACCTAAGCAAACATATGTTGGTTCATGAGCTTAACTACAATCAGATTGAATAGTTATGTTTAGCTTTGGTATGGGTATGCCACAAACTCCAGCATTATCTATGCTCATACACAAGAGCCCTTTGAAATTCCTTATGGAGAAGCCAGTTCTTGACAGTAAAATGGCACGATGGATGGCAATACTTGCAGCATTTGACCTAAAGTATGTTCCAAGAAAAGCAGTAAAAGGAAACATAATCGCTGACCAACTGGCTGCAGCCCCTATAGATGGTGAACTGTTTGAACCTGAATTCCCAAATGAAGATATCCTTACCATAGACCCTGAAGTATGGAAGCTATTCTTTGATGGTGCATCTAACAGCAAGGGCTATAGACCCAGAATAGTTCTTGTCACCCCAAAGGGAGATCACCTACCCATAGCGATCAAGTTAGTCTTCGAAGTGACCAATAATGAGGCCGAATATGAAGCATGCATAGCTGGCTTAGAGGCAGCTATTAACATGAGAATAGAACACCTCGAAGTCTACGACGACTCAAATCTAATTGTTTTCCAAGCCCTTGGCAAGTGGAAAATAAAGGAAGAGCGTTTGGTTCCTTACCATCAACGCCTGAATGATTTAGCAGAAAGTTTCCAAGAACTTTCCTTTCACTACCTGCCAAGGGCAAAAAACCAGTTCGCTGATGCCCTAGCCACTTTAGCCTTAATGATAGATGTGAGTGACAATGAAATACACCAGCCAATTGTCATTAAACTAAAGAGGCAGCCTGGGTATTACGCCATGTGTATGAATCTTCAATTAGCTAACATCAAACCTTGGTTTTAGGATATCCTCAACTATATTCAGAACGGCAAATACCCAGAAGGGGCCTCTAAAATAGATCGGAGGACCTTAAGGCAGTTAACTGCTAACTTCATACCCAATGGGGACGTTCTATACAAGAGAGCCTGGGACAACATCCACCTGAGGTGTGTGACTGAAGAAGAAGCCCAACAGATCATGGAATGGGTCCATGGCGGAGAAGAAGGCCCGCATATGAACGACATTGCTTTGGCTTAGAAAATCATGAATTTGGGTTACTTCTGGCTGACCATGAATGAGGACTGTGCGAAATATGTGCAGAAATGTCATAAGTGTCAAATCTTCACTAAGTTGCAGCATCAGCCACCCGTGCCACTGAATCCTATAACAACACCATGGTTTTTCGCCACCTGGGGCATAGATGTCATCAGAAGAATCTCCCCGAAGTCCTCCAATGGTCATGAATACATTCTGGTAGCTATGAACTACTTTTCAAAATGGATTGAAGTGTCGCCATATCAGGCCTTGAACTCTAAGAAGGTGGCCCATTTCATCCGAACCAATATCCTTTATCGGTTCGGAACCCCCTTCAAGATAATCACTGATAATGGCTCCCACTTTCAAAAAGAATTAGTCCGACTACTCCAAAAAGAAGGAATTTAGCATCACCATTCCTCTCTCTACTGGCCACAGACTAATGGGACAGTTGAGGCTGCTAACAAGACCATTAAGACCATTCTACAGAAGATCATTGTGAAGCACAGAGACTGGCATGAGCATCTACCTGCCACTTTATGGGGATACAGAACCATAGTCTGCACTCTTACTGGGGCAACCCCATATGCCTTGGTTTACAGAATGGAGGCTGTCCTCCCCATTGAAATGCAAATCTGCTCTGCTAGGGTGATGAGAGAAAGCCAACTAAGCGAAGCAGAATGGATTAGAGGCTATTATGACCAGTTGAATGCCATCGATGAAAAAAGAATGGATGCAATATACAAGATCCAGGGTTATCAGCAAAAATTTGCTAGGCATTTCAACAAGAAAGTGAAGGACAGGGTTTGGCAAGAAGGAAATCTGGTCCTAAAAGAGATCCGAGCTCCCGTGCATGACCCAAGAGGAAAGTTCAGACCAAAAGATCTTATCCGGCGGAGGCGCTATCCTTATTGACGTGGATGGAAATGAGTTCTCCAACCCTTGCAACCTGGACCAGCTGAAGAGATACTTTGTCTGAAATTAATTTCTATATTTAGTTTTCTTGCATCTGTAATCAGAACTACGTGGACTTGATTCTCCCTAAAAGAAAATGACAGAAATGATGTAAGGGATACGTAGGCAGCCCGTCTCGGGTGCAGTCTAAATCATAGTATAATGCATTTTTTGTTTTACATGACAAAGCATCTCATCCTCATTTCCTCTGTGCCTAAATGCATCATTCATTTGGTTCCTTTGCCAAAATAAAAAGTAATAAATAAATAAAAAGAAAATGCTCGCAAAGCTGAAAACCTGAAAGGGCGGTTTAGGCAGAAATTAAAGTAAGCTCGGTGAGCTGAAAACCTGAAAAGGCGGCTCGGGCAAAAATTAGAGCTAATAAAAAAAATACTAAAAAGTGCTCGCCAAGTCGAAAACCCGCAAGGGCGGCTTAGGCAAAAATCAGAGCAAAATAAAAGATGTCTCATATATTGATGATCAGATTTTACAAGATACAATCCATCATCACAAAAAGGATAGCCTTTCCTATGTCATCTATAGCTTGTCCTGTATCGTATAGTCATATCCGCTTGTAGGCATGAACAAAATAGAAAACCTACAGTAAAGGTCCTAAACAGCTACAAAGCAAAATGAAAAAAATGTGTCATGTCCAGATCTAAACTATCCTCCTCTTCCTCCTAGGATGCACATCCCGTGTGCTATCATCCGAGTTTGATCCTCTCACAATCTCATGAATCTCCTCTAAGGTCACGTCTGTCCTCAAAGTCTCAATAGCCCCCTCAGCTATAGTAGGCGGAGCGCTGGTAGAACCTGAGCTGACCCCCACGGTCGTCCTAAAAAGCCTGATCTGAGTCCCTACAGCTCCAAAACTACTCCCTTAAATCCCCCTCTGTGCAGTAGCAGCCCGGGAACCAATCCTCGCTATTGCAACAGGAATCCTCCTAGAAACACGAGAAACAGCAGTCCTCTTCTCCACTCTAGCAGTAGTAACCCTCCTCTGCACCACCACTGTAATGCCCCCCTGCCTCCTCACTGCAATCATTGTCTCCTCTGTCACCACCACTGCAGTCTGAGTCACCGATGAAACCTGTAGTGTCGGACTCTCTGTAGCTCCTCCAATCTCCTCTGAAGGTCGTGTCTCTCCCCCTGTTTGTCCTACTGTCTCATCACCAACTGCACCCCCAGTAACCTCTCCCTCCTATGTGGTGTCACCCTCTATCTCTCTGAGCAAGGCAACTCGGTGCTCTTTTTCAGCAGGCCAAACCACCTCAACTAGCCAATTAGTATACCCCTCGGTAGTCCTGAAGCCAATCCCTGGACGAACTGTATGATAACTCCTCATCCAGCCACCCCTAATAGCTCTGGCAATAGGAGCTGTAATCTGTGCAGACTCTAGAAAGGGTACGACTGGGGGCACATCCTGAGTCTGGCCCATCTGCCTCATAACTCTAGCCCCCTGATAAAAGGTAGTCCAACTCAGATCCAGAAAACAAGCTACCCGGTACCCATGACTCATGGTCATGAAAGACCTAACGTCGTACCACTAGCAGTGCCAAAGTATGTCCTCCGGAGCAACCTCCAGCAGCCACCCTATCCACTCCCTGACCGAACCTCAGCGAACCTGGATCGGCCTCATCCGATACTGAGAAGCTGTGTAAGGACTCCTCGCCGGGGGAGCCATCACACAAAGATGATCTATAAGCCAGACCTGCAAGATAACCCAAAAGTCCAAAATCAGACACTCATAAAGCACCCATCATAGGAAGCATAAAACAAACATTTTTTTTTCTCACCTGAAGAATAACGGGAGAGACTGTCCATCTCCATCTCTCTAAACCCCGCACACAGCAGTCCAAACTCAACAGTGTCTTAGCCAATACTGCCCTAGCCACAGAACGACTCTGCTCCATCTGGAGTACCAAGCCAGTCACTATGGCATCACCCCATCCAATAGAACCAGGGAATAGATACCCTATAGCCAAACATAAAATCAGGGCCCTCATCCTGAGTCTCTGTCTCCTCATGTCTCCAGAGTCACCAATGTCCTGAAACTCTGCAATCACTGCAGTCAAATCCACCTGGCCATCAATAACCATCTGGCTCGCCGCATCCTCAGGCAGGTCTAGAAACTCCTGAAAAATCAAAAAATAACCCACTCTGAACTCTGGCACCACCAGGACTGTCTCGGGATCACAGCCAAGTATGGCGCTAAACTTCTCGAATGTGGGGCAAAGCTCCTCCATGACCACACCAAAGCGAAAAACACGGACCACCGGATCCCAGAACCTAAAACAGGCTCTCAGAAAATCCTAATCCACCCGAACTCCTCGCAATGTCACCATTGCTGCAATGCCATATCTACCCAAATTGATTCTCTCCACCTTCTCAAGTTTCTTAGTCCATACATGCATACTATGACTGAAATATGGCTCCATAAATGTGAAAATCGGAAGAAAACAAGTGAAGAAAGGATAGAAGAATGAAAACTGAAGGAAAATTTGAGAAACGGGCAGAGTTTTGGCTTAAAAACTAAGGAATTATGGTTTCTACCTCAGGATAAGTGCCTATTTATAGGCAAATGGCTGTCACATCAAGAAGAAAGAGAAATCTGTCAGAAAAATGGCTGCCAGATACACTTGCGGATCCGCCAGCTCTCTGGGCGGATCCGCCAAGCTTTCTGGAGGCAGTCGCCATATCCACTAGCGGATCCTCCAAACACTCTGGAGGATTCGCCAACCATTCTGGCGGATGGACGGCCTTTTCTGTCCCTTTTCAGCATTTTTGGTCTCTCACAACACCAACAGGGCCCCACAGCACAGTTTTAGGCTGTTTTCTTCCCTCTTTGAGACAAAAAATTCAAGAAACTGGACTTTTTTAGAGTTTTCGAAACCGGGGAAAAGTAAAAGCAATAAATCAGAGTCATAATTCAGCAAAAGACACGTCTTAGGGCATGCGTTCTTTGCGCAGAAATTGCATACATAGCATATAATTTTTATTATTTTGCTGAATGTGCATCCACGGTGCATAAACGTACACGGTAGAGCAAAACATTGAAAGGGTCGCATAATAAATCATGCATACAGGGGCATACATCATCGGCATCATAAAAAACATATAACATGGAATAAAAGTGCATACATCAGTGCATAATCATAATAGTACAGTCATCTATAAAAGTACTATCTCTCGCTAAGGGAGTAAGAAAAAAAAAAGTGAAACCGATAACAGACACAGTCTTATGTTGCCGCCCACCAGGGGCATACGAATACAGTCATCCAGAATAGTGTTATCACCCACCAGAGGCACTAAAGATACAGTCATCCGAACAAGTACTATCTCCCATCAGGGGAACAAAACAGAGAAACAAGAGAAAACAGCAAACCAGGTCAAGGTCAGCGTCAGGTCAGCACCAGCTATCATTCAGAACTAGCCTCCTCTTCTCCTCCTCCTCCGAGGAGCATCCTCATCACCTGCTCCCTATGACTCTACAATGTCAAGGCACATGAGAAGTCCACCAAGGGCTACCTTCATCCTACGGGAGATGCGATAATTGCACCGAGTATAGTTTTCAGGAACCTGCATAAAGAATAATGTCAGATGTTTTCGATCCTTTCCGAAGCACAAAAAGCATATAATGAAAACCCTACCCAAAGATCATTTCTAAAGGTGGGAGAAGTAAAGAAAGTACCTGGGCAACATTGTCAGGGATCATCCGCTCGCCCGGGCGAACAGCACCAGAGAGTTGCTAGGATCTCATGATGCTATCCGCACCATAATATCCAATCTCCTCAAGAAGCTGGTATTATGTATCCCAATTTATCTCGCCGGTACTGTGGCTAGGGTCGGCGCCGTGGTCGAATTTGGGAACATGATCCCCAGATGAACCAGCTGATGGAACCTCAAGAGCAGCCGGAGGAATAGGCTCCCTCGGGATGGCGGAGACAGTAAAAGATCGTCCCTGCCATGTAATCTCCTGCATCAGGAATCTGTCACGGAACTCCAAGTAATTCAGATTGGGGCGCTGATACAGGTAGGCCTCCATTCCATTGAAAAGCTCCTGAGAAGCCTAGATATCAGCCCCGTAGCACATGTCAACTGGCAGAGGGCCGGGAACACACCAGGATCCCATGACCTGGAAATGGACTCTCTCATCCAGATAGTACATACAAAAGTAAAGAGACCGCAGCAACGCCAATCTGCGGGAAAAGGTCTCTGCAAAAGTCGTATGAGGAGCATACAACATCCTCTCTCCGAAGGGTTGGGCAATCTATCAAAAAGAATCAGCAAGCAAGTCAGAGCAAGATAATAAGAAAGAGGTAAAAAGACACGAAAAATACTTGCTGACTACTCAGCTGGTCGAAGAAAGCCTGGATAGTCAACAGGGTGTGCCTACGAGGGATGCCCCGGTTCGACTCCTCCCATCTCGCTCCAGCCGAAAGTCTAATGGCCATTGCCTAATCAAACCAGGGGCAATGAAGGAGAAGTACTCATAGGCCCAAAGCTGTGACACAAAACTGTCAGAACAACAGATATGAAATCCACAGGTCAAAAAAGAGAGGCATGATTGAAATACCTACCTCCCAGATGAGAACCGTCCCACCAACGGAAAGGATGCACCCTTGAGACAGGTCTATCATCTCAAGGTACATCGTGCTCAGAATCGCACCTCCCCAATCATACTGGTCCCATACATCTGTGTGGACCAAGCTGGGCAGGACGTTCAGGTCCACTGTGTCCCTTAAATTATGGGTAAAAGTACAACCCATGATGACCAGAAAGCATAACCGAGCAACGACCTCGTCTGAAGCAAGGTTGCTCATCGACAACCAGTCCAGCCTCTCGTGCAAAGAGGTACGTCTAACGTAGATGCTATCTCTAGGAGGGTCGAAGCCAATCAGGTCTTGCATCTCTTCAAGGGAGAAGGTCACCCTCCAGTCATTGCACATATCTAGGGACCAAACTCCAAAACAGATCCTTGAGATCATGTACAAATCAAGAGGAGTACAAGTCAGCTCCCCGCAAGCAAAATGAAAAGTGTTGGTGGTATCCCACCACCTCTCAGCCAGGGCCTTGATCAAGGTCATGTTAGCATGATCAGGCGCCTTCACCACCAGGAATTCGATGAAACTGGTGAGCTCCAGCAATGCCCGAACACCACTCTCCGGGGTGACACATTTAATCACCTCTGCTAGGTGGCACCGTCCACCCCTATTTTTTACCGTCGCAATCTATATCCAACCAGTGTACGTACATGCAGATAACAATTAAAAAAAAAAAAAAGAAGTAAGAGGAATACTGACTGCCAGACGCCCCTCGTATGAGACGTGCTTATCCGGATCCTGCAGCAAGAATGATGGGTTCGGGTTGTCTTTGAGCGGCTCGTAAATGGGCCCCCGCGGACCGCTCACCGAGGAGGTAACAGTGTGGCGAGACAAGAAAGCTCCATGTTTGGATCTCGAAGCTATCGGTGCAGAATGCTAAATCTGAAAAGCGCAACAGAGCACACTGGTAAGAACAAGTCATCAATTATTATCATAAAAGAAAAAGAAAAAGAAAAAAAATTGTTGGAAAAAGAAAAAAAAATGAAATGAATTGAATTGAGAGCTCACGTTGAGCTATGAAAGAAGAAGAAAGGAGTGGGGCAAATGAAATGGGTGCAAGGAGCTCTATTTATAGAGTTTCCTTGCACGGAAGAACGTGCCACTCAATTATTCAACGGGTGAAAATGCATTTTCATGGGCATTTTAACTCAGAATTTAAATCCGAGAGTCTCTATATGTTCGTATGATTTTTCTCTACCCGTAGACACCAAATTTGCTTGCCTTCATACCAAAAATACGTTCCTTACGCTAAAAGACCAGAAATTAATGTATAGAAAAAATTCATCCCAAAACCTGCCAGATCGGACTCCAAAAATACCAGAATGACTTCAATGTACCCGGAATCATTTTTCAGACCCAAATCCATCAAAATTTTCGGCTTCACGCTCATCAAAACTGTCTAACAACTAGACAGTTCCGATGAGAGGGCAGCTGTGAACCCTCATTTTAGCACCTCCAAAATTATTTCTGAACTCACAGAACTGATCAGAATATTTTTCTATCTAAACCGATACTTTTTCGATCTTGACCGAACTATTTGTACCAGACAGTATTTTCCCGAGACTGACCGGGTTTTTCTCAAAGCTGATTGTCAAACTGTCCCAAAAATATTTCTAAACCTATCAGAGCTGACCAGAATATTTTTCTATCTAAATTGACACTTTTTCGATCCTCACTGGACCCCCTGTACTAGACAGTGCTCTCCCAAAACTAACTAGATTTTCTCCATAACTGACTGTCAAACTGTCCGATAATTAATTTCGGATCCAATGTCACTGATCGATAATTTTTCAGACTCCAGAATAGCCCTGAAACTGACCCAAAATCTCTAAAAATTAACCTGAAAGCCCTGAAAACTGAACCGGAGCCCAAAACCAGAGGCGGCTTGCAAACGTCCACGAGCCGTGCCCGCGTGTCCGCGGGCACGCCTAGCGGCGTCAACCAGGAGCGTCGGCGGATGAGCCACCATGCCGGCGGATGCTGTCGGCCATCTGGCGCGTCCGCGTGTTAGTGCCAGACGTGTCAGCCTCGTACTGACACGTCCGCCGGACGTGGTGGCGTGTCCGGCGGACGCGCGTGCATCACACACGCGTTCGCCAGTGATTTTCATGGCCCTTCACCTTTTTTCGAATTTTCGACTTTGCCCTTCATTTTTTCTGCTTTTTAGACCCTTTTTGGTCTTTTCCAACCCCCATATGCACTTATAAATACCCCCTCCATTTCATTTCAACACATAACTCAAGCATTTGTCGATCGGCTATCCATTTGCTTATTCTCTCTCTCTCTCTCTCTCTAAGCATTTTCCACACTCATTTTGAGTAATCTTAATTAATTAATTAAAAATTAATTTTAATTAATTAATTAATTTTCTTTAAATTAAGTCCTCACTCAATTTGATTAATTAATCACTTTAATTAATCAATAATTTTAATTAATTAAAATTAGGTAATTAAGTAATTAAAAAGGCATTTTTTTCAAAATCAATCTTGTTTTACGAAACAGAACTCTGATCCGGTAAAACCACTCTCCCACCGCATAAATCCACAAAGAAGGTATAATCTCTTACCCTCACTCAAACCCCAAACCAAACCAAACCAATCAAATTTGACCGATTTTTAAATCCCCTTCCACCTCATAGTGGAACGAACTACGTGAGTTTTGATCCCCATTCAATGGGGTACGTAGGCAAGTTTGGAATCTAAATCCAAGTTTCAAATCAACCAAATCAATCCATTTCCCCCTTTTATTTTTCATATAAATGCCCATTTATACTTTCCATGTAAATTGTAATTAATGTTATTTAGTTAATTATTTTTGGAGTAAATGAGCGATTTTGTGATTTCTCTAATACCCATAAGGGTTAGAGGAAATATTCTTCTTTACTTGTGGATGTTTAAATACCTGCTTTTTATTTTTCCATCTGTCTCATAATTATGCCATGCTCATGCATTATAAATTGTCATTAAATATTTGTCATCCATGAAATCAATTTTCAAAAGTCAAATTAAATTTAAGAGCCAAATTGAGATTATTCAAAACCAAAAACCTAATCCCCGAGTTCAAACTTGGTTCGAAGATTAGTGATTTTATCCTTGGGTAAATTAATCTAAGATTAATAAATTGGAGTCAAAAATAGATTTTTCCTTAATTTTTCCCATATAAATAAATTAGGGTGGCGACTCCCGAATCATTTTCAAAAATCAAAAATCAATTTTCTAATGCGATAGCCGCTTCCAATCGTGAGCACCGAAACTTGTACCTTAACCTCCCTTAAAAATCGCTTAGTCTTTCCTTAAGGTATCCATTTTTTCCCGAGTGAGGAGAGGGGCGTTCGGGCAAGGCCTCACAAAGATTTGATGGGGATTTGGGAATTTTTTGAAAGGTTTTGAGAGGTGGGAAAAACTTGAGTGTTAAGGTTTTAAAGCATGTTTGCTCATATTTATAATTTTCAATGAGTAACGAGCGTTACTGAAATCTAGCACATAATTCTTTTGACTCCGACGATGTGAGACTCTTTTGGATTAGATTGAAATCTAGCACACATGCAAACACTAAATAGTATATCGGGTCTAAATGCAGTTAAGTACAACAATGATCCTATCATGCTTCTATAGAGTTTAGTCAACGCTTTTACCTTTCTCATCAACCTCCATCTTTATTGAGATGCTCATGGGAGTGAGTTGTAGCTTTGTATTATCCATCTCAAATCTTTTGAGAAACTCCTTGGTGTACTTGGCTTGATTGATCAATATACCATTCTACAATTGCTTGATTTGTAGCCTCAAGAAGAAGTTGAGTTTACTCATTATACTCATCTCAAATTCACTTTGCATAGAATTGGAAAAATCCTTACAAAGAGACTCATTAGAAGCATCGAATATGATGTTATCAACATAAATTTGAGCAATTAGAATGTCCTTCTTTACGTGCTTTATGGTTTAAAATAATCTCCAAGAGCTTGGTATGAAAGGTTGAACAACTTTCTCCTTGATACAAGAAGTGAACACAAAGTATATGAACTTTAAGAGAGTTGTGTTCTAAAAACAGAGCAATAGAAGAATTTCATATTTTGAGCTTGATTTTCACTTGAAAACACTTAATATGTCTTAGTTTTCACTTAGGAATAACACCATATATAGGTCTTCATTTTAAGTTCAAAGATGTGACAGTTCCGAAGTGAAAATGACATTTGCCAGCTCTCGTGTCATCTTCAACGGCTAAAAATCTCTGCGCATTTTACTTGAGAACGACAGGTAACGTTAGTTACTTTTCCATAATGTTCGTTACTTTTCTCTGTAACGTTGGTGACTTTCAAGTAACGTTCGCAAAATTCCTCTCTATGTTAGAAGTCCCAAATTGATTCTCAAAGGGTAATGCTCGTTACAAATTGGTAACGAACGTTCCCTCTGTTGGACTGCCTTGGTGAGTAATGCTGATGAATTACTTGAATCATTGGTGAAGTGTAGTAGTAACGAGCGTTACAGTTCAGTAATGAGTGTGAATTTGCTTTATGTCCCAAATTCTTGAATTTTAATTAAATGTAACGTTTGTTAAGAATGTGGAACGAGCGTTACCACCTGCATATCAGTAAAAATAACTTGACAACAAATGTTAAGTGAGTTAAACAATAAAATTAAGTTTTTGCATCATCAAAACACATATGTAGACAATAATAATTAATTTATATATTATAAATAATATTTTAATAATTATTTATCTTTTTAAAGAATTTATAAATAAAGAGATCACATAAAAATTAATTTGAGAAAAAATCATTTTAGTATTAATAATTTTGATTGGGGGTTATATAATCAAATATAACATTAGTTCTTTTTTTTTTTTTTTTTAGAAATGTAACATTAATTATTAGCTTATAGCAAAAAGCTTCAAAATAGAGTTTTTTTGGAATAATAACTATCAGTGAACTATTGATTTTTTTCAATTTACCAAAATGGTACTGATAGTTAAAATTTGTTGATTGTCCATTAATTCTCAATTGTTAAACCAAACTCTTGAAATTTCATATTTATTGTTTACTTGAATTGACTTTTGAGAGCAAATGGTCAACATTTGAATATTCAAACTTTAAAAGAAAAAGTTTGGTACGAAAAATAGTAGGATGACATTTTAAAATTTCTCACTGCCAGCTTTTAAATATAATACGTAATACTATATATATATATATTTTTTAAATATTAGGATTTATAACTTTTGAAAAAAAATAAGTAACATGATACTCCTTTTAATTTTCAATATCTGACGTCTTAAAAGAATGCACTTAAATTAAAAAAATAATAAATTAGAAATAATTTCAAACCAAATATACTAATATACTCTTAATTTATTTTTCACTCAAACTTTACCAATAACATGAAGCTTTTTTTTTTTTTTTGTTCAACGTGAATTCTAACTTCATAAATAAAGGTAAATTTAGAAAAAAAAAATCAATTAATGTTGCATTGGATTTCTAGAACGACAATTATATTGAAACAAAAATACATTTCTAAATTATCAGTTATTGAAAACCAGAGGGAGTATAAAATAAAAGTCTCATAAATTAAATATAATTATAAAAAAACTTGTAGTCTACTAATAAAACAAGTTTTTTTAAAAAAAAATTTTTTTGAGGAAAGGAAGAATCTATTAATAAAACTTAATGCAAAAAGTCCTCCCTTACATGACTATCAATAGAGGATGGAACTTCTTCCATCCAAATCAGTTCATTTGAAGAGTTTGTAAAAGCAATTCTCGTAATATGATGGGCAAACATATTGGCTTTCCTAGAAACATGATTAAAAGAAATTGAGACAAAATTATTTAAGCTAAAATATCAACAATACTTAATCCTAATAGTGAAGAATCCTCTGCTTTTCTTTTAATTGCGAACACAACCATCTGGTTATCACTTTCAATCTCCACCTTTGTGAATTGTAAGTCCTTTGCTAATAAAGAGTATAGCTTGAGCCTCGGCACATTCCACTGTAAATTCTGATCTTCTCCATTGCGAAGCCAACGCCATTGGTCTGCCATAACATCTCGAAATATCACTCCCATCCCAAATCCAGCATCTGCAAACAAAGCTTCATCTGTGTTGATTTTAATATGGTCTGCAGATGGAGGTTGCCATATTGTAAGTGGTTTCAACCCAGCACTATAATCTGAAGATATAGCTACATCTCTGTAATCTTGTAACGTCTTCATAGCTTGGAATTTAATCTCCTGACTCGAAAGCTAGGTATCTCGAAATAAAGAAAATTCCTTGACCTCTAAATTGACCAATCAGACATACAAAACCACAGCAACAAATCTAGATTTTGAGAAGCCATAACCTTGTTTAGCCAATCAATAAAGGATATGATCTTTGTGTCACAAAGTATCACAACATGAGAACTCTCAGCCCATATGGATTTTATTTCAGTATAGTCTCATAATGCATGAAGTATAGTTTCATCTGAATAGCCACACCGATGGCAGGTTGGATTGATTTCGATGTTGTGCCTTCGAAATTGCACATTTGTTGGAAATGTTGAATGACAGGCATGCCATACAAAGTGCCTTATCTTAGGGGAAATATCCAATTGCCATATCGCTTTCCAGACACGCTGATGTTCCATCATCCACGAAGTTGATCCATTACCATCTCCATCTTCAACTAATTTCTAGGCAACTTGATATCTAGTTTTTACCTGCAATACCCTAAGTTCTTAATACTTGTAATATTCTGAGACTTAACTTTATTTAATATATTTTTGGGCGGTATCAATATTCCAAGTATCTCTTAAGATGTGTTAAGCTAAAAGCCTATTCGAAAATTTTTGCCTGACAAGGACGAAGACGAACTCAGTATTAGGAGAGGCAAGTGAGGAGTTCAGAACAAGAGAGAAGAAGCGAACTGATGATTCAAGGATGAGTAACATTATGAAGTGTCCAGATAGGTGTAAGTTTATGATTGCATGTTACCTCTGAATGCATGTCTTCCGTATGGCAGAGGTAAATGATTACTTATAAATAGAGTATCAGCCCTAAAAAACTTTGTACTTTTTAATGCATGTTCTTCACCTAGTAAGGTTAATGATTAATTTTGAGTAGAGTGTTAACCACTAAGAAATTTTGATTAATATTCTTTTCGATTCCTTTTCACAAAATACACGCAAAGTACTGTCACACACAAGGAACAAAGACTTATAACGTTTCTTCTTCTTCTTCCTTATCTCTCAAATCATATTTCACTTTCTTTCTTAGAGCCATAAACTCTCTAGAGAAATCTTAAGTTCTAGGCGATCTATTTTCTTCTACTTTTCTTATAAGATTTAGCTAGATCAAGAGTTGATCTATAGCCGACCGAGCTCAGTATTGTTACATTTCATGCTACAGAAGATTTAGTTGAGTAAAAGTTTGTCTTTAGGTAAGTTATAAAATGTATGAATGCATGACAGAACCACCATGATATACTTTGTTTAAATATCCTTTTATCATGAATGACCATTTGCTTAACTATATTATGATCCTTATTATTTCTTCATTCTTTTCATTCCAGTCTTTCGAGACTTGGAGAACAAATAGCTATTGATTACTATTCAATGTTGAACGACCGTTTCAAAATGATGAGCTGATGATTAATCTCTTCTTATTGATGAGGTCATTGGGCCAACTTATTGTTTAATGTTATGTATCCTACCAAGCTATTACTAAGCCTGAACCACGTGTGATAGAATGCCTTGCTAATGGGGGAGAATCCATTAAACCGTGTGCAATGATGACTCGACTGGTAGAGTCTAAGTATTAGTGTCCTACCTAGGGAGGGCTTTATTACCCTATGCGTATACTCAGCCAAGCATATGTACAGGGAAAAGTTACTGCCCTGATAGTTATTGAAGCTTATGGAGTATGCGGTACAGTCTTGCTCATATTTCTCTGATGGTTAATATATTGTTTTGTTATGACGGATAGTACCTTTGGTACTTGTTCTTCTTCGGCACATGCTAATTGTTCTTGTAACCTATAAACTATTAATTATTCATTTTATATAAATATGTTCATATATTTATGAAAAATCCTGTTTATCCAAGGAACCCCTATATTCATGCATTTCATTGATTTACTGAGTTGACAGCTTACCTCCTCGTCTATAGTTTCAGGTGGTCGAGTCAAAGAGGCTAGGGACCGAGAAAACTGAGCTTCGTAATTTCTTCCTCCTTAAAGCCAAACTTAAATGTATAAGTTTAATAGCAAATATTTTGTTATGTAACTAAACAATTTTAAATCCAAACGTTAGTGCTCAGTAGGAAGCAATTGACGATGTACTGAAATGGTTAAATTTTAATGAATGTACGAGTATGTCTTCTTTTGGTGGTTGATAATGATTAATACATGTTATAGATTTCTTAAGATGATATGAGTTATATGGGTGTTCGGTGGTCTTAAACCTACTCATACCTTAGGACCATCACACCTTTAAGTTTTGGGGTGTGACATTACCGTATAATAGCCATTCCTAGAAAAGAACCAAGTAAAAACATCTTCAGGAAGATGATAACTTAGAGGAATGAAGAAAATATATTTGGCTTCTGTTGGATTGAAAGATTGTTCAATGAGAGATTGATTCCATTTGCCATTATCCTTAATCAATTCAAACACTTTCGCATCCACTTTCAAAATTTTGGCAATGTGACTAAATTTTAAAACCCTCTAGCCTTGGAATCCAACTATCACCCTTAAGTCAAACTTCATGCTCGTCACCAATTCTCCAATAACAGCCATTCTCAATAATTTTCCTAGCACCAATTAAATTCCTCCAAGTATAACTAGGCATGTACCCAATTTGTGCACTCATCACATCTGTTCTAAGAAAATATTTGGCTTTCAGGATCTTGAATAGCAGAGAATTTGCATCTGTCTTTAACCTCCAAATATGTTGTGCAAGCATAGCTAAATTGAAAGACTGAAATTCGTGAAAACCAAGTCCGTCTTTTTTTGGCTGACACAAAGAAGTCCATCTGCACCAATGGATTTTTCTCTCACCTTCTCGTTGACCTCACCAAAAATTTGATATCAACTTTAACAAGTTATCACAGACTCCAACTGGAATTTGAAAGAAGCTCATTATATAGGTTTGTACCACTTATGCCATTACTTTAATGATAACCTTTTGCTTGCTTTTGATAAGGTCTTTTGTTTCCAGCCTTAGCTTTCTTGCGATTTTGTCCTGCAATATGCAGAAAATATATTTTTTAGATTTTCCTATGACTGAAGGGAGGCCCAAATACTTATCGTGATTATCTACGGCTTTCACTCCTGTATTACTCTTAATCTTTTTTTTTTTTTAAAGGCAAAATAGGCTAAAAGAGAAATCAGGGAATGCACCAGGACATCCTAGCTATGCTAGCACCTCCTTAGCATTCATTATCATCTAACTCCTTAGCACAGAAATATCATTATTCAAAATAGAAGAGATGCAAGGAGGACACAAAGACATCCACTCTTGCAGACTAGACAAGGAACTAAGAGAGCGAGCTAAACAATGAGCTGCCCCATTCACTGATCTATGAACAAAAACTATCTCATAGGAGCTAATAGCCTGGATGAGATATTTACAAACATCAATAAGCAAACCAAAAAAAGAGTTATCATCAGCCTGACTACAAATTGGTTGAACAATAGAGAGAGAATCAGTTTCTATAATAACAGGAAACCAACCATTGTTTTTAACCCATGATAATGCCTCCCTAAAGCTAAGTACCTCTGCTAGTTGTGGATCAACAATCCCAGAAATAGTCTGACCACACGCAGCAATGAAATTCCCAGTAGAGCCACAAACCACACAACCCAAACCGCACAAATTGTTAGTCTGAAAAATACTTATGTCGGTGTTACACTTTACCCAACCAACTGAGGGAGGAGATCAGCAAGTAGCTCCCTCCTTATCATGAAAACAGACATCACTAGCGGGATCCAATTGAGCAGCTAACCACTGAAATAAGTATGTAGCAGAATATGAAAGAAGATGGGCAGTAGTACAACGTTTATTTTCCCATAAAATGGAGTTTCGATTCTGCCAAAGAGCCCACGAAAGCATACTAGCATTAGCCACATCAGGTAATGACAGAGTTTCTAATAGATTTGAGAACCATGCACTCCACGATAGCTGTCCCATAACAGATGTACTGAGTGGGGAAGACAGCTAGCAAGACTGTGCAAAACTACATTCAAACAAAATGTGAGAAATAGTCTCAATATTGCAATTACATATTGGACAGGTAGGAGAGATATCAACATGCTTTAGCACTAAGTTTGCTCGTGTTGGTAAACAATTATGTAACCCACGCCAAAGAAAAACACAAACTTTGGAAGGTATTTTCAGACACCAAAGTTTCGACCAGGCATTCTTAGAAATAGAACCCAAGGAAGGGAGGGCCGTAACGATGAGAGTTGTAAGGCACTTGTACCCACTTTTAACTGTATAGATACCTTTTGTGTTGCCTCTCCAAAACTAGCAATCCTCTTGCACATTCAAACTCAAAGGGATTGAGAAAATAGCATTTCTATCATGAGCATTAAAAATAGAAGAAATTGAATGCCAGTTCCAAGAACAACCATCGGGCATTATCAAGCTAGAAACTCGAGAAGTAATAAGACTAGAGGGAGGAGGTGTAGTCACCATACCTGTGGGAGTAGGGAGCCATGAGTCCCGCCATATATCAATGGAATGTCCATTACTTATTCAAAGAATGCAATTTGAACGCAACAAATTTTGGCTTGCCAAAACACTTCGCCAAAGATAACTTGGGTTGGAACCAAATGATGCCTGTAAGAAGGAATAGTGTGGAAAGTACCTTGCTCTAAAAACTCTATAAATCAGAGAATTGTGTCCAGCCAGTAGTCGCCAACCTTGCTTCACTAACATAGCAATATTAAACTCATGGAACTTGCGAAAATTAAGGCCTCCATAAGACTTTGGACAACACATTTTATCAAAGCTCATCCATCTAATACCTTTTACAGCCCCAGTTTTATTTTGCCACCAAATCCCGTTAATTAACCTTTATAAATCTTAACAATTGTGCAGCAGAAGAAGGAAAGCGCCCATAACATAGGTTGGAATAGCCTGAAGCACAATCTTAATAAGGATTTCTTTTCCAGCTTTGGAAAGCAACTTCTCCTTCCATCCTTAAAGACGATGCCAAACTTTGTCCTTGACAAACTGAAATACACTAGATTTGTTCCTCCCAACCGAAGGTGGTAAACCGAGGTAGGTACTCAATTACTTAGTTTCGACAACCTGTAGTTGCTGCAACACCATATCCTTACAAGACCGGCGAGTATTTGGACTGAAATAAATTGATGATTTCTGATAATTTATTTCTTGCCCAAAGCCTTGAGCATAAATGCTTAAACAATCCCGAACCTGTTTACTCTCCTCCTTAGTTGCCCGAAAAAATAAATAGGAGTCATTTGCGAAAAAAAATATATGAGATTGGAGGTGCAGTTCGTGCAATCTGACAACCATGTAGTGTCCCCCCGTTCTTGGCAACTAGAGATGAGAGTAGATAATCCCTCTTTACATATTAGAAACAAGTAAGGTGATAATGGACATCCTTGTCAAATACCCCGTGTAGGTAAAATCTGTCCCACTTCTTTACCATTAACCGAGGGCATATACTTTACAGTTTCAACACACATCATCATTAAATGTATCCAAGCATCTGAAAACCCAAACGTTGCATCATACCACGCAGAAAAGGCCACTCCACTCGGTCACACGACTTGCTCATATCGAGTTTTAACGCCGCCAAACCCATCTTCCCTTGGGTTTTTCTACGTAAAAAATGAACCACTTCAAATGCGACCATAACATTGTCAGTGATTAACCTTCCTGGGATAAAAGTACTTTGAGTGTCTGAAATAACTGATGGCAAGACAACCCGTAGACGGTTAGCCAACATTTTACTAACTATTTTATAAAGTACATTACATAGTGAAATTGGTCTAAGATCATGCATATTGTTAGGTTGTGTTTTCTTTGGAATCAAGACAATTAGCGTATCATTTAAACCATGTGGAAAGGACCCTGACGAAATAAAACACAAAAAAGCAGCAGATACATCATCCCCAACAATATGCCAAAACGTTTGAAAAAAGCCCGGTCCCATACCATCACATCCCAGAGATTTATCAGGATGCATAGCAAACACCACATCTTTAACATCTTTAGGAGTAAAATGGCTTAGCAAATAATCATTCTGAGAAGTAGAGACCTTAGGACGTACCTTGTCAAGAATTGAAGAAGCGTCCCCAGCTTCGGTAGTGAAAAGCTTCGTAAAATAACCAATAACGAGCTGCTCCAGCCCACTACCCGACGTACACCAACTTCCGTTATCATCTTGCAACTTTGTAAACGTATTTTTTCGTTGTCTCGAAGAGGCAGCTACATGGAAGTATTTAGAGTTTGTGTCAAATTCACGTAACCAAAATTTTTTGGCACGTTGACGCCAATAAGACTCCTCATTCGCAAGTATCTTAAAATACAAATTTGCTGCAGCCTTGTATTTAGAGACTGAACCAGAATCTCGTTTACCTCTGTAAAACTCCATCTCAATTTTACTTTTGTTCAAATTTTCCTTAAATAATTTTCATCGTTTAGCCCCCCAAGATGTTAAAACACAAGCACAGGCACTAATTTTATCAAGAACAGTAGGCAAAAAAACAAAATTCCAGCATTCTTCAACAAGAGTTACACATTCAGTTTCACGAGCCCAACAGTTTTCAAACCGAAAACATTTTACCATATCAGAACATACCCAGGAAGAGATTTCAAGGAAAATAGCTGAATGATCGGATGCCGCTGCCACCAAATTTAAAACATGATAGCGAGGATATAATCGGGTCCAATCAGCAAACACCACTACACGATCAAGTCTTTCTTCTACCCAGTTCTCTGAGCCATGATGACGTTCCCATGTATATGGGTAACCAACCATCCCAATATTCGACAATCCACAGTCCACCAAAGCATCATGAAAAGCATGCATTAGAGAAGGAGGGTGACAAACTCTATCTCGTTTTTTTGAAGAACATAAGAGCTCATTAAAATCGCCCAAGCAAACCCATGGAAATTGTGAATGAGATGCTAAGGAATGTAAGTGATCCCATGAGAGACAACGTCTATTCCGCTCAGGTGAGCCATAGATACCTGTGAGACGCCATGGGGATTGGTTTGTTAAATGAACCTCAATATCAATATGTGTAAGGGAGAAACAATATATGAGCATAGTCCTTCAATTTTCATAGGAAAGCAATGCCCCCTTCATGTCCTGGTGGATCAACTGCAAAACAACCATCAAAACCTAGCTTTCTGCGAACACTATCAACTATAGCTTGCTTCACCATAGTTTCCATTAAAAAGACAAATAAAGGTCTTTTCGATTGGACAAGGTCCAACAAACATTGAACTGTCTGTGGGTTGGCTAAACCATGGCAATTCCAACTGAGTGTACTCATGGTGACAGGCGGGCCTGCATACCAGGTCCCTCCAGAATCGAGTTTTTTGGCCCAGCAGTAGTGGATGGTTCAGTAGTGTCCATATGTACAATATCTGCCACATCATCTTCTTGTTTGTGCCTTTTTTGGTTAGTAACCAAAACCAAATCATTATCCTTGGATAAGATATCCTCACTACTTGTTGACGGGAGTTTAAATTTTGAATTAGAGTGATCGACAACCAAAAAGCCCTTATCCTTTGGAACAACAGAAATATTGTGCAAAACAAGTTCCCTATTTGCATAGGACTGTTCACGTAAGGAACTAGGACTCTGAGGTGGAACTGTCAGTGGAGACCGTTGAGAAACGTCACCAGATTCACTACTGATTATCAGATTTCGATCATGTCATAGCCATTGTGAAGCCGCCAAGTTAGAATTTCGGCGGAGAGAAGCACAAAGATGAGGACCATATGCTCGTTCCTCAGTAGGACTTGGATTATCAAAGAGTAAATCATAAAATTTATCAAAATGTCCAATCAATCCACAGTAAAAACAAAAGGTTAGCAATCGTTCATATTGAAAATTTATCCATTTCCAATCACCACTACCATGTTTAATATGCATCCTGCGTTTAATAAGCTTAGCAACATTCAGAGAAACTTTGATACACATATAGTTACGTAAAAAGCCTGACAAATTTCGCTGATAAGCTTCTTCAAAAATGCCAATATAGTTCCCAATTGCCTTTGCTATATTCTCAAACATATAGCCCACCGGTAAGTCATGTACCTGAACCCAAAAAGATATGGAATCAATGAGAACTTGAGAAGGTTGTTCCCCAGGTGTTAGCCGATGAAGCATAAGAATGTTCTGATTGAAAGTCCAGGGGCCATCATCAAGAACTCGTTGAATGTCCAGTTCATGAAAAAACTGAAACACAAAAACATTAGGATGACATTCTTCTATAAAAACTCCCTTTACTGGTCGCCATATGGAAGCCAAAGTATCTGACGCAGCGTAAGCAAAAAGGCACAAAAGCTAAAGTATCTAGCGGATTCAGGCGTCGTCTGTGGCACTTTTCTTATTTTAATTATTATTTTATTCTGATGTAATATTACGAATTTGCCATTTATGGCAATTTCCATGTTTGTTCCTGTGTTTAGGGTTTCGGGACCCCTACTTATATCCTTGCTTTGCCTATTTTAGGGCATCAAATAATATTCAGAAACTTAAACCCTAAATTGGCTTTTGTACCTTTTTGCTTACGCTGGGTCAGGTGGTATCAGAGCCCATGGCGACTGGCAGTGGTCTTCGCGACGGTGTTCAGGAGGCTGGAGCCCCACTCATTGGGGACGAAGCGTTGCAACGATTGGAGCAGCGTTTGGAAACACATATAGAGCAACAGATTGATCGAAGATTCCAGCGTTTTGAGGGACGCTTTGAGGCAATAGTAGATCGTCTTGATGCTATGGGTATTGATATGAACCAGGGTCGGAATAATGACAGAAGGCCAGGAGTCGAAGCTGCTCATGGTAACCCTGTCGAGAGACCTGTCCCTATCCATAGGCGACCGGGTATTGAAGTCAATTCTGAGTCTAATGATGAAGAAGAATTGGCAGGAGATCGGTATGACATATATGGTGGGAATGGGGAACGAGATTGAGGTGATGGTTATAGACGTCGTTGGGATGACAAGGAAGATAGGGATTTTCGTTTGAAAGTTGATATCCCTATTTTCAATGGGGGTTTGGGAATAGAAGACTTTCTGGACTGGGTAGCGGAGATTGACAGGTTCTTTGACTATATGGAAACACCTCCTGATAAGCGGGTCAGGTTAGTGGCCTGTCGTTTGAAGGGGGGGTGCTTCTGCATGGTGGGAGAGAACCCAAAACAGGAGAGTGCACGAAGGCAATGAGTCGGATCCGTTGGAGCATTTTCCTTTGGTTCAAGTACCCGCAGGGCCCAAAGTCTCAACTGTCCCGGGCCACTATTTCTTCTGCTTGACTCGCTGCCTATCCAATCGAGTCATAAACTCTTCTGCAAAGGCCTCCACGTCAGTATCCCTCATTGCCAAAAAGTTAATTGGACAATGACCAAGAATTTACCAACCAAGCATTTTGAAACTTCAGTAGTTGGAAGCGATACATCATTAGAATCAAATGAAAGGCCACCCGTTTCTTCTTCTTCTATATGCACATGATGAAAGGAATCTTCTAAAGAAGGAGAATTAGAACTGCTGGAAGCCATGGAAAAAAAAGTACAAAAGAAAACTTGTCAATGGACAAGACACAATCCACACCTCATAAAGAGGAGAAAATTAGTATGCATTTTACATCACGGTTTTTAAATGCATGTTTGGTTTAGTTGTTTGTAACTAATTGATTTTTTTTTTTTTAAAACTCTTAACAACTAATTTAATCCATCGCGGTAAAATAAAAAAAATCAGGAGCAATTAATTGTGAGATATCCCAAGTGATGTGTATTACTCTTAATCTAGTCTTGTAAAATAGAGGGCATATTCTTACTAAAAGAGATCTCTGATTTGTCTAAATTTATCTGTTGCCCCGAGGGTTGCGCATATTCAGCAAGGATTTTGGCATACTGAGCTCCCTCTGCGACATTAGCCCGACCAAAGAGAATACTAACATATATGGATAATTTCTACATATTGTAAAACAAGAGTTCCAACAACAAAAAAATTGTCCTAAGAACTCCTTTATTGCATAAGATTTTAAGATATTATTATTATTATTATTATAAACATTCAAAAACTTGTAATAAGTATAATTTATTATTATAATTATTAATATTGATTTTATATCATTATTTTACAAAAAATCAACAGTGTATAATTTATCGTTTTATATTTAAAAAAAAATACAAATATTCTTTTAATAATTTTATTATTCAAACGCAATATCAATCTCTAAATTATATTTTAAAATTACATACTGAGTCATAATCATAATATAGTGGCAAGTGCATGTATTTTTTTTTGGACAAAAGATTTAGGATCGATTCCCTTTTTTTCAATGTTAAAAAAAAATTATATTTTAAAATTAATTTTAATTAATAACTATGAATTATTGATCACTTATGACTAATTACTCAAAAGTTAATTCATTTATTTCATCCCGCCCTCATTGCCAAAAATGTGACACTCACTTTTAAGATTATAAAAATTCGTCCCTGTTTGTTATGTTGGGAGAGGAAAGCAAAAGAGACTATTGTATTTTCTCGGCACAAGGCATATAAATCAAATAAAAAAATATAATCAAAATGCGTGTAAAACTTGAACTCCCTAATATTTTGAAAATCACTCTAATAATATTTGAAGAATCATTTCTGGAAAGCGAAGAAAATAAAATAAATAAATAAATAAGAATCTTGGCAAAAAATAAATAAATAGGAAATGGGTCCCACAAATTACGGCCTGCTTCTCTAACAGCGTACAACGCGTGCTTGTCATTTGGAGATGCCGTCGTCACTTGTTTCACTCTATTTCTATTGCTTTTGCCACAAAGAAAAAAGTAAATAATGCAACCAAAGTAACTTTGACAAAGACATTACAAAATTTAAAATGATTTGAGGCTTGAGAGTAAAGGTGTCTTGTCCTCAACCTTTCATAAACTCATATTATTTTTAGGAAAAAATATAAAAAAATATTATGTATTTTATCTTTTTATATTTTAATGTGTGTGAATTTTTTTTTTTTTTTTTTTTTTTTTTTTATAAAATAGAGTTTGATTTTTTTTTTTTTTTTTTTTTTAACAATATGAGATTCAGAGTGCTAACGGCGTTAACCAGTACTGACATGACACTTACGTGATATAAGTGTCACTATTTCTACATAAATATCACAATTGCCATATAAACGTCACGTTAGTAGATATTAACAGCGTTAAAGCTGTGAATTTCAAATTGCTAACAGTGCAAACGATATTTATGTTTTTTTATTAAAAAAAAAATTCACAGATCCTAAAATGTAAAAGGATCAAATCACATGATACTTTTTTATACTTTCTCTTTATTTTATTTTAAACATACTTTTTATATATATATTTTTTTTAAAAGATGTATATGATTTACTTTGTGATGATAATTAAATTATCAAAATTTTCAACTTGAATTGAAAAAAAAAAATTGTATGATTGCAAAAATATGTAAAGTTTAGCATAAATTTATCTATTAAGCAAATAAAATATGACATGAATAAAATTACCTCGAAACTTCAAGGATTTTTTTTTTTTTTTTTAAAATTTCGCAAAACAATAAAATAAAATTGGTCCAATAAAAACTTTTGATAGACTAAATCCAATGATGGAGGGAGGTGGAAATGCAAAATTTTTTTATACAAAATTATTAAAATTTAGGGAAAATTACACCATCGGTATCTGAACTTTTTAAAATATGTTATTTTAGTATCTGAACAATTTTTTTTGTCCGACAAGTTTCTCAACTTTTAAAAATAATATCATATAAGTGTTTTTAACCATTTTTCGGTTACCGAAATGTTTGTTTGCAACTTCCAACTTCATTTAAAATATTATTTTGGTATTCAAAATTTCAAAAATTTTCTTCTTGTTCTTTCCCAACGTTAGAGATTTTAGAATTGCAATAAGCACTCTGATGACTGAAAAATTGTTAAAAATACTTATATGAAATTATTCTTAAAAGTTAAGAAACTTGTCAGATAAAACAAATTGTTCAGACACCAATACAGTGGTGCAATTTTTTCTAAAATTGTCATATATTAAATTTGACCCTTTATTTTAAGTTAAAATTTTTCTTAAATATATATAAATTAACTTAATTATATATACTATTTTGATGTAAATAATGATATAAAAATGTGTCTAGCCACTGTACATAGAGTTTTCTCTTTGATTGCCGTCGACGGCTTTTCTTTGCCGTTGACGGTAGCCAACCCCCAACTTTTTGCTCTCTACCAGTTTTTTTTTTTTTTTCCTTTTCCTTTTGTAATCTTTCTTTGTTCAGTCACAATAAATAACCAAATCATATTTCCATCTTTTTTGCATGAGTTGGTCAGAGTTTATATGACTATTAAAGTTTCAACCACCATTTTAAAAATCGGACCGGACCGGCGGTTTTAATTGGAAACTGTTGGCCAGTCCGGTTCGATTCACTGAAAAGCCATATTTTCGGTTAAATCACCCTTTGACCAATTTTGACTAGTTATAACTGGTCGAACATCTATTATTAGGAATCTAACAAAAAAATTTAAAAAAAGAGAGAAATGAAGAGGTTTTATCTAACCGGTAGGACCACCGGACCGGTTGAACTACAAACCAGTGATATGAAAGGTTCGATCATCGGTCCGATTTTTAAAATACTGGTTTCAACATTCAGAGATAAATTAAGGCCTTCCAGCAATGAAGATGAATATATTTGGTTGAAAATCTGTTTAGGATTTTATGTTAGATTTATTTTTTTTAGTTGTTTATTAATTTTGTTGATGAAATTTTATGAGTATTTTGTTTTGTCCCCTTTCATGGGAGTTTGTTTGTCATTCGTCATGAGAGTTAGGAAAAGTTTGAGTATGATATTCAAAAAATCGGACTTGTTTAAAGACTCGTCAAACGATAATGAAGTAGATTTGTGTCTCAACATAGTCACAGAGTAGAATGCATTTTTTACCGATGTGCTAAACACGACCACTGTGTTGTATACAATTGTTCCATCAACACGATTAATGAAGTTCAAAAGATAAGCTCATATTTATAATAAGATTTATATATATTTTTTGAACATAGTTAGATTTACTTCTCTATTTTAAATTGTACTTATTAATTATTATTAATGAAAAAAAAAATTTATTTCAAAAAAATAATATAAAAATGTGACCCCTTAAATTTTTTTTTTTTAACTCCATCACTTACTAAATCAATCAACACTATGAGAACAACCTCATCATAATGAGATTTTTATGCTTCTTAAAATCTTCAAATTAAAATGATAATTTAAATCAAATTTATTATAGCACCTCAAGAAATAAAATTTTAATAATCACTCATAATCCTAAATTAAATCCAGGTGATTAGGATTGAATTTTATTTTTTTATTAAGAAAAATTTATTACTTATATTGTAATAAGTATATTTTAGTCCTAACGCCCAATCATGTGTAGTTATCATTTTGTGAATATCATTTTAAAAAATTATTTATATTCATATTTTAATTAAAAATTATTAATACTCATTTTTGCTTCAAGCTGTATTATATATTATTGCATTATCCGAGTACATTAGACATAAATTTAAAATAAATTTAAATTTTATTAATCGTTAGTGACTAAGTATAAATTTTAATAGAAAAAAATCTGATATAAAATCAATTATTTTAATAAGAGTAAACTGATTTTTATATCGCAGATTAATGACATGACATATACATATTTATTTATTAAACTTATATATAAAAAAAATTACACAATAATTGCCTATTACCAAGGATATGTGAGAGTTATTTATCTATTTTATTTTATTAAAATTAAGTTTTTTTTTATTATTTTTTATTATTATTTACCATGGGAAAATTATGGATTTCCATATGTGTTGGAGAATGCAGTTTTTTGTTAGGATTGAGAGCCTCTCTTTATCTGTTAAAAAAAAAAATGATTAGTCCTTCTAGATAGTCACCTTTGAAAATGCTAGACTATCCATATAATATATATATATATATATATTTATAAAGAGGATAAATGGGCCATCAGTATTTATTTAAGGATAATAAAAGATAAGATATTCTCATTAACCAATTCCTTCTATCTGATTATTTAAAATTTAAATATTTTCAAATAAATTATTATAAATTTAAAATAATCATTTATTAGTTTCCGAGATTGCAACAAAATATAACAACATAACCATCCACTACAAAATTATAAAATCTTACGAAAATTGAGAATCAATTTAATATATGATTACCTGTTATTTGAATATAAAATATATAAATATTTATAGTAATGTATTTTATATTTTATATGAATATTAAAATTTTGTTATACAAATTATTAATTAAATATATAAAAAGTAAAAAGATTTGGCGAGTTCAAATAGTTGGTAATTCTACCTTGTGGTAATAAAAATAATACCAGTCAAAGCATCCCAATCAATTTCTTTTTAACAATTTTTTTTTTTTTATAGTATTGAGCATCTAAATTCGAACCAGTCTTTCACATATTATAGAATGTCTTAAATAACATTAATGCTTAATTGATTAATAATCTCAAATAAAACATAAGAGTGATTAATTAACACATTTAAAAACTACTATTAAAAAGAAAAGGCAAAAATAAGTCTTTCACACCACGATATCTCTCTCATTGCATGATTCTTGCATGTCATTGTTTATCATCATCATCATCCAGCCAACTTGAATGGACTTTGATCGGAGTGAGATCAAGCTGATTGAGGGCTGAATCTTTTTTGGAATGGACTTGGGTTTGCAAGACGAATACACAGCATGAGATTTGGCCAAGACCTTCTGATGCCTAAATTAGAAGCTTACCTTTAGGAAGAAGATCTGATTTCTTCCTAGTTCTAAACAGAGTTTTTTATGAGATAAGGAGATGAGAAGTTGTAGAATTAAGCTACCTTGCATGGATGACCAACCTTCCCTTTTATATTGGTCGGGCTCAATCATTGGATTTGAGTGGGTGGATAGATGGCGACATCCCAAGGGTGGTGAGGTGAGGTTTGATCTTATGGGACATGTAGCCTCCGTTGTGTCAGCGCCCCTGACCCCATGTGGCATGCACTTGAGTATTGTTGCAGAAAAAAGAGGAGGTGACGGCTGTGGTGTGCTATGCTAAAAGCCTTATTTCGATGTGCCTCGTCTTACGTATCGACAAGTGAAGGGCAACATGGGAGACTCCTCTCTCATCTACAGGCTAAGCGAGTTGGTGGATTCAACTTGTATGTAGGGTATTTACTGGTATGAGGTAAGGACGAGTCGACCTGTAGACGAGCTTTAAGGTAGTCACATTACTATCTTGCCAAGCTGAGTGGCAGCTGGTATAATAAGGGTAGTTGGGCTTCGAGGGAGCAGGAACTTATGCTCCCAAGCCCATAAATGAGTAGGATTTCTAAATGGTGCTTTTCTCGTCTTGAGCTCATTAAAGGAAAACTATTTTTATCCCATATCAGAACCCTTCCAATTCCAATGGAGAGAGAAGGAGGCTCGATGTAGTGGAATTAAATGTGAAGAATTGATTCTCTTTCATTGAGTAGGTCACCTCGTCTCATTCTCTCCTCGTGTTAAGAGCCTCAAAGGTGTAAGCTCTTGACTCGAAATGTTTAGTTGTACCATGACAGACAAGCATCTTCGTCTTAAATGAGAAGGTTGTTAAGTAAACCACATCACCATGTGGCGTTACGTATCGGTAGCTGAAGGGCGTCATGGGAGACTCCTCTCTCATCTACAGGCTAAACAAGCTGGTGGATTCAACTTGTATGTAGGGTCTTTGCTTGTATCATGGACTAAAATTTCGCAATTTCGTTCGATATATCAAGTTTCCATTGTGTGTGATATTTAAAATTCATATCATATCTTTTCAACATTATTTTCAGCGATATATAGATATATCGAAAAATATCGACGATATTTACGAAATATATTTATATAAGTCAAAATTCATATATTTCGAGAAATTTCAAAAAAAAAAAAAAGGTGAAAACACAATTCAAAAGTTTTAATTTGAAATTTCACATGTTGTTATGAAAAATCTCACAAATTGGTCAAAAGTTATCAAATAATGAAATGCATGTTCATCAATATAGAATATATGTTTGTTAATATAATGAATATCATCATTAACTTATGGCTCAGGATGAATATTGTCTCTAGCTAACAAATTGTTATCAAAATCTTCCAACATGTGAAATGAATAATTTTCAACCACACAAAAATTCAATGTGGTATTAAGAATATTATTATAGTATGGTTAATTTGATGTTGCTATAGTATTAAGTAGAACAATAATTATGTATGTGTTTTATTAATCAACAGCCTAAACTCTTGGGAGGTGAGGCCCAAACATTATATTAAGTATTGACACTATTTGTTATATTTTTATGTGGGATCTTTTTAACTCTAATATCCCCTCTTGATGCGTGCTAGGCTCTTAACTAGCACGTGACATAAAAAGACTGAGGACCGAACAAATTCATATTCGCATATATGTCAGACCCTACTAACACACGTAGGGGTGTCAAAAGGGTCATGACACGCTAATCCGATTCGTCAAATACGAAAAATTTTCGTGTTAGGGTTGAGTTTTAGCAGGTCCGTGTCGGTAAACGGATTGACCCGTTTATGACACTGCTTAAACGAGTTGTGTAACGGGTTGACACGCTAACCCGTTTAATTTCATGTGTCGTGTTGGATAGTATCAATCCAACCCAACCCATTTATAGCTTGTATATTTTTTAGTAATATTAAAGGTTAAAATAGTCATTTATATTATATTAGAAGAGACAAACAAAATTAATAAAAAA
>CATKHJ010834787.1:0-10168 GCA_949750685.1 Vernicia montana
TTTCTTTCTTTCGGTGGCTCACCAATTGCTTTTGACAAAAACAAGCAAGCTTTTGTCAAAAATAGCAAGCTAACAGCTTGCTATTGTTGACATGTATTACACATTATGAAAAATTATTGTCTAAATCCAGTCCACATGGACCTCTTTCACTTGGAAAATTTTTGTCTACACATCCCTCCTAGCCCATGAATTGAAATCCCATCATACATGAGATTATTCTCACATGATTTATATGATGAGATTATCTTTATGTCCACGACAATTAGAGGATATCATATAATGAAAATTTTCTCTAAGATTTTTTTTAAAAATTTTTTTAGATGTATCGAAGAAATTATAGGATGCATGTGGATCAAGGACAATGTCGAACCTACTCCTTGGAAATTATAGGAGCCCATCACCAAAATTCATGAGTAGCTAAGGATATGTTTAGTTACATAAATTTTTTTTCTGTTTTCATTGAAAATGAAAAGTTTTTATTTTTCAAAAAAAAAAAACTAAAAAATGAGTGGAAAACATATTTATTTATTATGATTTAAAAATTATTTTTAATTTCAAAATATAGAGAATTTGTTCATTTAACAATAATGATGACGATGACGGTGGTGGCAGTGGCAATGGCGGTGGCGGTGGCGGTGGAAGTGGAGATGGTGGTGGTGGAGGTGATGGCCGTGGTGGTGGAGGTGGTGGTGGAAGTGGTGATGGTGATAATGATGGAGGTGGTGGTGGTAGTGGTAGTGGTGGTGGTGGTGAGGTAATAATATTTTTACTTAGAAAAATTAACGAAAATTTTTTTAGAAAATATCTTAAATTTGTTTTCTAGTTTTTTTTTAAAATAATAAAAATAATGAAAACAATTTTCTGATGAAAATTTTGTAAAACAGTCAAAATAAATATAAAATCTTATTTTATGTGTTCATTTGAAAAATTTTCTAGAAAACTGAAATAATTTTCTCCAATTAAATAGACTTTAACTTTATATTATTGCAAAATACTTCAGCCCATGATTTTGTTGTTTTGTACATGTAATATGTCAGTATATTTTGTATTTGCTACTGAGCTGTTTGCATCAGCAATTTAAAATTCAAAATTCAAAATTGCTTGTAATCAGCTTTTTTAAAGCCATGTAAAAGGGCTCATGTACAAAGGTTTTCTTTTTAATGAGAAACTGAAGTTTCCTCTGTTTTCTAGTCTGAGTTTCATTACTTTTTATTAAAAAAAATTCAGAAAAGATTAACAATTGTCTCATTCTTTTCCCTCGAATTCCTTCATTCAAATTCCTAGATCTATAATTACTAAATAGTATTGCAGATGGCTTATGATAAAAATTGAATTGAAAGGATAGAGGTAATTTGAATTGGGTGGGTATAGGTTAAAGTTTACGAAAGAATTAGATTTAATGATTTTAAGTTAACAATCGCTAAAAAATTAGACCTAATCAATTAGATAATCAAATTCAAACCATTATGTACTCATATGTTTTTAGTTTATTTTTTCAATGTGAGATTATTGATTATTAACACTCCTCCTCTTTTCTCCAAAAAAAAAAAAAAACACTCCTTCTCAAGTGGCAACTGGGCTATGAATAAATTGAAATTTGAATGCAGCGGTAACACCAGGCCAGACCGCTGGGACTGAACATCCAAATGGATACCGGGTGAATAAAACTGAACCGGGCCGAACAGGATAAAGGTGACTTGAATTGAGTATAAGTTAAGTCCACGAAAAAATTAGGTTTAATGAATTTAAATCAACCATTGTTAAAAGGTTAGACCTAACCAATTAAGTAATCAAGTTTAAACTATTATATACCCATGTATTTTAGTATGTTTTTCTAATATAGGATTATTGATTTTTAAAGTATTAGCGAAAGCGGCAGTTCGTAGAAGCGAAGATTTTATTGCTTGGATTTAATTGGTTAGCCTTTTATTTATTTATTTATTTTACACGAGAACTCTATAGTTTGCTAAGGATCTGTTTTGTCTCCTTTTAGCATTTAGGTTGTGTGGCGTATTTGCCTAAGAATCTACTTGAGGATTTGTTTAGCATTCTTCAAGGTCTGTTTTTGCTGTCAGTTGCTTATAGTTTCTGTGTATAAAGGCTACCTTAAGACTACCTTACTATACTCTTTTTAGTAAGGATCTCTGTAATGTCCTTCCTTTTTAATCAATGAATTCATCTTTATTATAAAAAATAAAAAAAAAATACTAATTATTAATTTATTAAGTGTTAACATATTAAGTTCTCATTTCTCAAGATAGAAAATAAACTCACTTGCAAAAATTATTATTAATTATTAAGTAATTAATAGAGCTCGCGTAAAATTATGAAGAATTATGATATGTTTTATCAAACATATATATGAAAAATCATGTTTTATATATATTTATTTTTATATATTATTAACTGTTAAATCATAATAATTTTTAAAAATATATGGATAGAAAATATTAATATAATATAATATATATATATAAACAAAAATAAAAAAAAAAAAAGTTGAATTTAACACTTTAACCAATTGTAAATTTTATAAGTTCAATTTACAACTTTATTTATTATATACAACTTTTTTTCAACATAAGATGCATGAGTTTATTATATACAAATTAATTCTATACTTTTTTTTAAACACATACAAACTTCAGGAACTTCACAAGATATTTTATATATAATTTAAACTCATAACCTTCTGCATTACTATTGAATAAATAGGAGCTTTATCGTTCAATAATTAAATATTAAATAGTCTCACTTTATAAATTAAAACTCCAAATGCTATTAATAGAATTGAATTATTTGGAAAGATGAGCATCAAAGCCTTTGGAAACCTTGGCTGCAATATCCAAATAAGCATCTGGATTGGGTGCATCTTCTCTTGCTTTCTCATACTCCAAAGTCCATTTTATATAGTCAGCCCCAATCTGAATTTTGGCCTTGAAACTCTTATAGAGTTGTAAAATATCCCCTTCAAGAATATCAAAGCTAATTGACTTCCTTGCATCATCTACAGCTTCAACTTTTACTTTTACTGCCATTTGTGGATGTCCATCTGTAACCATGCATATTCACAATAAAATAGGTTTTAGAGTGTAAAATTATTGTTTATTTATCCAAAAATAAATTTCAATCACAACCCATTTAATAAAACAAAATTTAAACAATTTGAGGATTATTTTGTTATACCATTTAAACAGATAGAATACATACACTTTAGTAAATTAGTATATTTAACAATTATAACTTGAGCCATATGCCAATTCTTAAAGAAAATGAAAGATTATTATGATAATATATAAATAAAAAAGATAGATAAATGTAAAAATGAATGAAATAAAATTAATTATCTTACCAAGGCAATACTTGCTGCGTATGACAGAGCCTGTTTTGAGCTCAGTTCCACCTCCAACTATTTCAAAGCTCTTGAAGTTTTTAGGGAACATTTGAGGGATACTGGTCATATTATGTTTAAAGCAACCGTACATCTTTTCTTGGGATGCTTTAGTCACTACTTGTTTCTCTACCTTTGAAAGTTGAGCCAACATGGTGATTACTGTTACCACAAACACCCCAAAACAAGAATATATATATATGATGAATTACAATGAAGGAGTGAGTGTACCTTTATAATGACCCAATTTGCCAAACCCCAATCATGGCTAGTCAAGATAGCTAAGTTTGAGGTCCTGAGATTAAGAGGTTTGAATCCGCAAAAAGTAAGAATTGTTTAAATTTATTTCACGTATAATATGAATTGCAATTTGTTGTAATTTATCTGATAATATGTATTTTGATATTATATAATTGATATTTGATTTGTATATAATATTCATTGAAAAAAATATATATAATGACCCAATTCAAAGAGACAAATTTTGATTATTTTCATAGGAGAATATTCGATTTTTAGTTTCATTTGGTGGATGATTTGTTAAAATATCAGTTTTTGGTTATTGATTTAGTCACATAAGGATAATTTTTTTTTTCCTTTTGCCACAATTAGTAAGCTAGTAATTCTTCATCAAAAGGAGTATGGGATAGGACAGTGTACCGAGCAGTACAAAACTTGACTCAATCATACTTCTAGCATCCAAAGGAAAATCCCTTCGGGTTTGGCTGGGGAACTCGAACTCGAGTCCTTTTTCGTAGAGGTACTACCACTAGACCAAGCAGCCGGATAGGACAGTTCAAATAAGGTTATTGGCAATTTCAGTTATTTCAGGATTGAATTAAGGTGTTTTTTTTTAGTTATTTTGTTTTTAATAAAATAAATCTATTTTGTTCTACTTTACAAAAAAAATAATTTTTTTTTGCGAAAAATTATAATTTTTTTTATATTTTTTGTAAATTAAATTATTTTTTTATAATTTTTCTTAGTCTCGAAAAAAGTTTTAATTTTACTAAAATATAACTTATTTTGTACAAAATAGCTTTACGAAAAAATTATTAAATTAATAAAAAAATTAATTTTATTAATTAATTTTACGAAATTAATTTTATGAAATTAACAAAATAAAGTAGGAAAATAATTTTGATAATTAACTTTACAAAATTAAAGAAATAATTTCATTAATTAACTTTACGAAATTAACAGAATAATTTCATTAATTAATTAACTTTACGAAATGAATGAAATTAACTTTACAAAATTAATGAAATTAACAAAATGAAATAAAATTATTTTTCTTTTTCGTTAATTTAGGAATTTATTTTTCAAGTTATTATTTTGTATAAAATAAGTCATATTTTCAAAAAATTAAATTTTTTCGCAATTAAGAAGAATTACGAAAAATTAGTTTTATTTACGAAAAAAATATAAGATAATTGTGATTTTTTGTAAGAGTGTTATTTTTTTCGTAATTACGAAATTATTATTTTTTTTGTTAATTTATAAACTTTTTCGTAAAGTTATTATTTTACACAAAATAAGTTATATTTTCGTAAAATTAAAACTTTTTTCGCAATTAAGAAAAATTACGAAAAATTAGTTTAATTTACGAAAAAAATATAAAAAGATTGTGATTTTTCGTAAAAATGTCATTTTTTTTCGTAATGGTCATTAAAACAAAGTAAATTTACTTTGTTAAAAACAAAGTAACCATAGAAAACACCTTGAATTACTTTAAGTATTGTCCTTTTTAGTGGGTTTGAGTTGAATTATTGACCTGTATGATTATATATTGGATTAATCTTAAAAAAGAAATTTCAAATCAAATTTTAATGAATTTTATTGACTTTCGTCTCTAAGGTGTATTTTTTTTTATGAATTTGGCAAGAAAAATTGAAAATCTTTAAAAATATATATTTTTATTAATTTATTTTGAATTATAAATTGAAAACTAATCACTTTTGAGTCAAATTAATAGATTTTTACGAATGAACCCTCAACAAATTCTGGTCATTTCAAATTTCATATAAATTTGAACAAATTACAAGTCGAGTTAAAGCGAGTAGAATTCGAATCGAATTTATGAATGAAATAAAAATTTGTTACCTGTAAAAAAAAATGATATCAAAATAATTGAAAAACTAAAATTTAATAATTATTATATAAATTATAATATTATTTTGATTATAATTGTTTAGTGACTGAAATAATTAAATTCAGGTCAGTTAATTAAATACTCACAAATAGGATTGAGCACAATTCAATTCAAATTGGTACTAGGCTAAGAATTAGTACTGTACCAAATTAAAATTTTCAGTATAATTCGATATGATTCTCGCTCTAAGTCCTAAATTTTTACAATATAATAATAAAACAGTTTGATATTTCTACAATACAGTATTAAAATAGTTTGATATTTCGGTTTGGTTCGGTATTCCTAAGTACTATGCTCAGTCCTAGGCTAAATGTTTCAATTAATTAATTAATTATGTATATGTAGATAATTAATATTATGTTAAAATTTGGTTTGGTATCGGTATTTTCGGGTCGGTTCAATAAAGTCCAGTTCGGTATAGTTCTTGGTTCAGATATGAGCTAAGAATAAATATTATATTAAATTAAAATTTTCAGTACAATTTGATACGATTTTCACTCTAAATTTTAAATTTCTTATAATACAATATTAAAATAATTTAAAATTTTAAATCAGATTAGTATTCCCGAACACCGTATTTAGCGCTGCTCACAAATAGGACTTACAAAGATTTTTAGAATCTTGTCAAGTGGGCTGTGACCACTTGGTGGGTTTTGTCGCCACTTCAAAATAATTTGGTATTTTTCTGCAGTGAGTAGTGATCTATTATAATCTTTGTTGGTTTCCTTTAGAAGGGTCACTATTCCCTTGAAATTGATTACTATTTACTAGTATGGGCAATATTCATGCCCACCTCAGAATATGTTGAAAATAACCGCTTGATGTGTACTTCTTTGGTCGAAAAATTTTATCATTACTGGGACTGAGCACATTATTCAAAAATATCAAATTATTTTAGTACTGTACTGTAAGAAATTTAAGACTTAAAATGAGAATCATATTAAATTGTACTAAAAATTTTAATTTGGTACGGTATTGATTATTAGCTCATATCCAAACCGAGAACTGAATTATATTGAACCGATCCGAAAATACCAGTACCAATACCGAACTAAATTTTAATAATATCAATTATATATATATATAATCCATTAAAATTTAAAATTTAGGCTTAGGGTTGAGTACAGTACTCGAAAATACCAGACCAAACCGAAATACTGAACTGTTTTAGTACTGTACTGTAGAAATACCAAACTATTTTAATAATGTACTGTAAAAAATTTGAGTTTTAGAGCGAATACCAAACCGAATACGAGAATCACATCGAAAATATTAATTTAGTATGGTACTGATTTTTAACTTAGTACCAACTTGAATCAAACCGTACTCAGTCCTAATCAACACATTAGATAAATGCATATCAAATAATTCTTATAAGATTTTTAATATCCATGAAATAGGAATCTTCAAAGCATCTAAGTATATATAAAGTGAAAGGTGACTAATAGTGACATAACGAGCAAGAGATGGCAACAGGGCGAGGCGGGGGTACCATTCCCATTTCCATTTTCGTCTTTGCTTCACATATAGAGACTATTTAGTCCTTATTTTCATTCATGTTCCCCACTTGAAATTTTTGTTTTGTTTTGTCTCCTTTCAATTTTACATGCTTTTAGATAGTGAAATCTAATATATAAAAATTTAAAATTTAGACTTTAATTATATGTTTAAACTGATTCCAATATGTTTAAATTAAATTTTATTAACTTATTAGTGTGTGTTTGTGTGTATAATTCATAAATAATAGCTAAAAAATAAGAATAAATTTATGTAAAAAATATTAATAGATTTAGACACACAAAGTATGAAGAGATAAATCAATTCAATTTAAAATTCTTTAGAGTTTTCATAATGTGAGAGAATTATAAAAAGTGAGTGATAAAATTAGAAACCTTAATACATGTATTTATATATATATAAGGGTAATTAAGTAATATACTTTTTATATTAAGGATAATTATATAAATATAATATCGAGTCTCCACGGGGATGGAGACGTGGATTCTCGTGAGGTGGAGAATACACTCCCCATCCTAGCTCCATCCACATCCCCATCCTCATCCCTGTTAACAGAGAAGAAATATTTTCATCCCCGTCCCCATGACATAAAAATCAGGAAATCTTTGCCCCATTCGGAGTAAATTTTCAGGGAAAACAGAAATTCTTCGCCCTATTGCTATCCCTATAGCAAGCAAAGCATTTAGAATAAGATCTCAATTTTAGAAAATTTGGTTTTTGCGAATATTATTTGATACCCTAAAACAAACAAAACATGGATATAAGTAGGGGTCTTGAAACCCTAAACACGGAAACAAATATGAAAATTGTCATAAATGGCAAATTCGCAATATTACATCAGAATAAAATGATGATTAAAATAAGGAAAGCACCACAGACGGCTCCTAAATCCGGAATTCCTACCAAAAGTTACAATCAAATCAAAAAGTTTCCATAAATTGAAAAAGGGCAAATTTAAGGGCCTAAACGAAGGAATTTGGCAAAAAAATGATGTCGGTGACTCAAGAAAGAAAACTTAAAAGAGAACAAGACAGAAAAAGAAAATATATAAATTACTAAAATTATATATATTTAAAGGATAAAAATAAAGATTTATTCATAATTTAAATTTTGGTATAAGATTACACACTTTTTAAATTACAATTTTTTTTTATCTAATTAAAGTCAAAGAATAAAAAAATATAAAATTGAGAAAATGTAATAATTAATTTGAAATAAATTTAAAAGGATTGTTGTGACCAAAATTAATTTGTAAGAGGTTTTGTTCAAATCTTGGAACAGATTAATTGGCTATGAAGTTGTGAGAACTCTCTCCTATATTATGGGTGTGGCGAACTGGGGATGCCGCAATAATTTATTAAAGAGTGATTTATTTATTAATCTAATAGTAAATAAATTTGTTAGCACGCCTTTACAAAATCTCTATAATTTTGTGAAGGAATGGGATATGACACACTTTTTCATAAAACGGTTGGAAAATGGAGTGCTATCCCCTACTGTGAAATTTTTGGTAAACTAAAATTCTCTTCCATGAATGGAGTGCCATCACTGGAAGCCACATAATAAAATTTATTTTTGATAATAAAAATTAATTAGAATTTAAACCTTGGAGTTTAATAGAAAATGGAACTTCAATCTGATTTGGGCTAAATCTAAAAAAACATAATTTGAAAATTGAATTGCTGTTTATAGTGAAGTATTGATTTGTTTCGGTTTCGACTGAGATTGAAAAATGAATTTGTGTACTTATGGTTTTGTTCACATGAAGCTAATCTGAATGTTATATTGAATGTTTCTTGTTGACTAAATTGCTTGGTCTTGAAGATTGATAAAATAAGTCTCCCTTTGATTATTTGCAATCGTTAAAAGGATGGCTGTGAGTTCATGATTACTGTGAATTCTCCTATTATCATTGATGAAAGTCAGTATAAAGGAAGTTTGGTAAGTAGTGGTTGATTTCATAGGTTTCATTTGGTTATAGTTTAGTACCTTCATTTTGCTAAACATGGAGTCTAGTTTGATTACTGTTGATGAGGGCATTACTTCTAGCCCATTCTCATTGAATTGGCTTCTATTTGAAATGTCTGAAATATGAATTTAGGGATTTAATTTTAAAGAAAAAAGGCTTGTCTGTACTTGGTTAATAGATTATTTAATTATGGTAGGTACTCTGGCTGTATGATGATATTGTGTTTAATTTTTCTATGGCTTCAATTTTTAACTTATTTGTTCAAATTAATACATAAAAAAAACTGAAACTTATATATATATATTTATTAAACTTTTATATTAATACATTGATTCAAATTTAATTTTTATATCATTGATTCAAATTTAATTTTCATTCTATTGATTCAAATTTAATTTTTATACCATTGATTCAAATTTAATTTTCATACCATTGATTGATTTAAATTTAATTTTCATGCCATTAATTCAAATTTAATTTTCATATCATTGATTAAATTTAATTTTTATGCCATTTATTCAAGTTTAATTTTTTGCAATTTAATTTTTATACCATTGATTCAAATTTAATTTTCGTATCATTGATTGATTCAAATTTAATTTTCATACTATTGATTGATTCAAATTTAATTTGCATGTCATTGATTCAAATTTAATTTTTATTTAATTTTCATGCCATTGATTGATTCAAATTTAATTTTTTATGTCATTGATTCAACTTTCTGCAATTTAATTTATTTTTATGTCATCAATTGATTCAACTGGCCAAAATATATGTCTTTCATTCTTTACTCGTTTTCTATTTGGAAAAGATGTTGTGCTAAATCTGCAAATGTACAGATCGTGGGCAAGTAATAGTGTGTGAGTAGAGTGTCGATTCCACAGGGAAGATATTGTCAAGTATCAAAATTATAATTACTCTATTATTTAGAATATCAATTTAGTTGTGAAGAAAAATAAAATTAAAACAAATGTAAGAAAATTTAAAAGACAAATTCAAATATATGATAGAGATCTAGGATTTAGATTTCATCAATTGATTACCCATGACTTTTCTATGTTCTCTAGATTGGTTTAATTTCATTGGAATTAATGATTAGATTTTCCTAAAATATATGATGTTCTCTCTCAAGACACAA
>CATKHJ010834842.1:0-12723 GCA_949750685.1 Vernicia montana
CTTATTATTAATTTTTTTTACCATTGTTAGTTTCTATTATTTTTCTGTATTTTTTATTTAAATTAGTTTTCATTTATTAAAATATATATGATTATTAAGAGCTTATTTCATAAAATAAAAAAATAATTAATTTTATAATAATATTAAGAAAAAATTTAGAATTATTGAGTTTTAAAAAAATAATATTATTAGGTTATTATTCCAAAAAAAAAACTTATTCTAAAAAAATCATCATCACATATATGATATAAAAGTCAATGGGAGTATTTTTATAATAAAAAGCAGCTGAATAGACATTTTTTTAAGTTTTTATTTTTAAAAGTATTTTTATAATATTTTCTCATTTTTTATGTATTTGTGTAAAAAACCCTTTATTTAAACTCACTAAGCTTTATATAAGATTATAAGTCCCTGGGCTCGGCTCATTTGTTGTTGTAGTTTTGATTAAAATTCCAACGCACAACTTCTAATTATTAACATTAGAAAATTGCAGTTTCTTTGCAAAAAAATTATAAGGATTTTTTTCTTTTTAAAAATTAAAATAAGCTAAGAAAGGCAATCAATAATTGAGCAATAAGTGGATTTGATAAGTCATTATCTACATAATCACTGTAATAAATTTAAAAAATAATAATTAATTAACGATTAAAAGATACTACTCCTTTATTAACTAAATTTGACAACGAAATTTTAATCTAATAATAAGATTAAAGTTAAGGTATTAGAAGGTTGCATATTCGACTTTTAAGCTTATAAGTGATATTAGTAAGACTAAAGTTGTGATATTTGATACAATTATTAATTTAATACTTAACACCTTTGTATAAATTTGAGAAAGGTTTTTAGCGTGATGAACTGTGGTTATGAAATTATCGTGTGTACAGTGTATATAGGGACTTCAGCATGTTTGGAAACAAATTCTTCAACAACTTTCATAGCTATAAAAGCATGGTTCTGGTGTATAAAGTTGGCGCAGAATAGACACTGAACTCTTTGCGATGATTCCTTTTTAATGTAGGAACTCAGAAAATAACCTGATATTTCTTCTTGCGAACACTATCATAAAGATAGATTTTAGCTTTTTCATTCCGCATATAATCCCTGTACACCGGTAAAGAAGGCGATATTGATAATTTCCTTTTAATTTTTACCACTCTTATTAGCTTTTTCATTATTAAACTTGATTTAAATACCCTTTTTTTCTATTTAAGTTAATAATTATTATAAGAAATGAAGACTTAACTTTCATTTCCTTATATATTTCTTTATTATTATTACTTTTAATACATTTTCTTACATAGAAATTAATCCTTATATATTAAAAGTAATAATAATAAAGAAATATGTAAGCGAATGAAAATTAAGTATTTTTTTTTATAAGAATTATTAATTTAAATAGAATAAGGATATTTTAATTAAATTTAATAATAAAAAAGCTAATAACAGTGCCATAATTTAAAAGGGTAGTGTCAATATCGTATTTCTTATAATAATTATTTATATTCTATATAATATCTCTAAAAAAAAAAAATTAAATCCACCTTAGAGACTATTAGGAAAAAAATATATTTATGATTTGATCCCACTAGTGCCACCAATCTTAAATAAAGATTCTGAATCTGATGGATCATTACTTATTATAGAGAAAATGGCCATTAGCAAATTTGTCAAAAATGATAAGATTTCCATGCAATTTTTATTGAATGCCAACCAATATAATGGACAATGAGATCAAAACAAATTAGGATTTTGTTAGCCTAATTTGATGTGAACATGTGTCAACTTGTGGTTGGGCTATGAAAAAAATATGTCATCACATTATTGTTTGTTCTCTAGCCTCTGAATATAACCTATTTTGGATCAATCAATTTAAAGGAAAATTAAATAATATGATTAAGCTTAATTGAATGGAATTATCCATAGAAATTCAGAGATTAACAATGATTATGGTACACCAACCTTGGTTTGGCTTTAATAAGATTCTTTTCTTCCTTCCTTTTAATTAAATTTGAAAATTAGAATATACCCACTAATGATTAATAAAATATAGAAGTAGCAGTTGACTAAAAAAAAAATCAAAATTTAATGTTATGTCATCAATTTAAAACGATTTCAATTGGATTTGATTTTTCTTTTTTCTTTTGGCAAGACAATTGGATTTGTAAGTTAATTTCAACTTTGATTTTTTTTTTTTTTTTTCCGTTGAAATCAATTTCTATTTTGCTTTTTAAATTGTTAAGTTAACAATTCATTAATAATAAAAGCATGTGATTAATAATATGATGAATAAATGGTTATGCATTTCACACTTTCCATGATATTTCAGATTTTGTACTTAAATTATTTATTTATTTATTTATTTTTGAGTATTGGGAGGGAGGTTAGACTTTCCATGATATTTCAGATTTTTTTTAAAAAATTATTTATTTCTTAATATAATATTCTCTTCGTTGATAAATAATATTTTTTTTTAATATTTAAAAAAAAATTCAATTTTCTTTTAAAGTTGAATTTATTATTGTGTTTTCAAATATACATCTACAATTAATCATATTATTTTATAATAATTAATGTTATTAGTGGTGATAATAGAGAATAATTAGCAAAAAAAGTACAAATTCTTAATTTTTGTGTTAAAATAAATATAGATTATACAAAAGTAATAAATTTTTTTAAAATGATTAGAATAAATAAAATAATATCATAGTATTAGGTAAGAAAATAAGATTAACTATTAGTATAAAATAAAATTATTAGAAAAAATGATATCTTTGGGGAAAAAAAGAATTGTACGCATGAGTTGTGATGACACTAATTAGCTTATTTGGGGTGACCAATTGGTGACATAAAGGGCCAAAGCAAAAGGAGGTGAAAAAGAAAAGAAAAGAAAAGAAAATTCTGTATGATGGTTTTCCTTTAATTTTCTCAGCAACCAAAAGGAAAATTGGATACAGATACAGTCAGCAACCAAGTAACCAACGAAACAAGGGGAAAAAAAAAAAAAGGCGCCGTCAAAGACTAGCCACGCGAGACGCGCCACGGAACAAAATAAAGGCATAGAAAGCGCCTCCACAGCCCCACTCCATCAACGCGTGTGTGTGTGTGTTTGTACACGCAGCTTTCCAATTGAAAAATTTATACTCTAAATAACCAAACAAAGTCAGAAAAAAGATACCCACTTTGCCATTTCTTCTTCTTTTATACCCACTTTGCCATTTCTTCTTCTTTTTCTACTATTCAACTTTCTTTCTCTGTAGGGTCTATCTCTGATTCTAAGGCCTCAGACAAAGAAATAGAAGAAGGGTATTTCAAGAAACCATTAATAAACCTTTGTTTTCTTTTGGAATAAGAGAATAGAGACTCTGTCAAACATGAATGAGAAGGCCAATGTTTCTAAAGAACTCAATGCTAAGCATAGAAAGGTTCTGTTTTTTATTAATTTTGATTTACATGTCTTTGTTTTGCTATTTATTTTGGTGTTTGGAATCATAAATTTGTTTACTTTTTAATTATGATAATAATAACAATAATCGTGCTTTTGTTGTATTTCTTTTTTTTTTTATTTAATTCTGTTGTGTTTGTATACATGTTTGTTCACTTTTATTTGCAAATTCTGTGAGTAACAGAGGAGTTTAAACTAAAAATGAATATTGCATGAAAAAAGAAAATACGTTTTCAATTGTATTTTCTCTGAGAGTATGTTCTTGCTTAAATTTTAACTGGGTCCTTAACATATTGGTTTTCTTAATTTCAAATGGCTTCTCACTGATAAAATTGATTAGCTCTATTTTTATTGTGGTCTAATAGCAAAAACATCTATAACTATATGTACAGTTTTTCAATTATAGCTATTTTGAAATTATCAATCATGAACGGTAACTTCAACATTGGTAACAATTATCTCTCTCTCTAAAATATATGCCCTTAATGTTGCAGAGCAGTCGTATGGATTAATTCAATATTTTTTTAGTTGACTAGAATAAAACTAGAGATGACCAGGATTTAAAAAATTAACAATTTATTCAACATTTTAAGAATTTAAATTTGATATTAGATGGAGAATATAAAAGTTTAGAATCTAAAGAAATGCATTCATATAATTTATAACTTGTAGACATAGTTTTTGATAAATTTTGGATGGAGAACGACATTTTGGAGAAAGAAAATGAGCTTTTAGGGAGGTGAGGTGAGCCAAGGAAAACCCATGGTTGTAAAAATTTTCACCTTGTGATTAGGAAGAGCACTTTACAGTTCACTAGAGACATGGAAAATTTATTTCAAATCTAGGAAAAATGGGAAGACTTGAGTTGTAATTTGAATCCAGAAATGGTCATAAAAGCATACATGAATTGATGGATTATCATGTGTACTATAGCTTAATGGTTCGAATTATTTCTCACCTTATCTAGTTCCTTCTGTTTGCAGATCTTGGAAGGCCTCCTTAAATTACCCGAGAATAGGGAGTGTGCTGACTGCAAAAGCAAGTAGGTATCAGAACACAATTTAGCATTTTAGTATAAAGAAACAGTGGCAAACATTCAAATAATCAAACACTGGAGAGAGTGATGGAGATAAAAAATCCAGACTCCTGAGCATTTAAATGAGACATCCAAGTTCTGGCTTGTTAGTAGTATGCTATATAGTAGTGGTTTGAAGAGTTGTAATTTGTGGTGCTATCTTGTTTGCTATGCAGAGGTCCACGATGGGCTAGTGTGAATCTGGGGATCTTCATTTGCATGCAATGCTCAGGTGTACATAGAAGTCTTGGAGTACACATATCAAAGGTAGACTTTCATTTTCACATTCGAAATATTTGCATGCCTTCCAAGTCTGACCATCTTAATATTAAAGTTATGCAATTATAGGTGCAAATTTTTTCGTGTGACATACTTAAGTCAGCTTCTTTATGATTTACTTAACTAAGCTTCTATGTGATTATAATGCAGGTACGATCTGCCACTTTAGACACATGGCTTCCAGAACAAATTGCATTTATCCAATGTAAGTACTATTTATTATAATTCAACTTGTTTTCATTTGTACTTTCACTCAAATCTAAATATTTCATTTGTACTTTTTTTTTTTTTAATTTTTTCATAGCTATGGGGAATGAGAAATCAAATAGCTACTGGGAAGCTGAATTGCCTCCTAATAATGTTAGAGTTGGAATTGAGAATTTTATTCGTGCAAAGTAAGACTTCATAGTGTTGCTAGGAGTAATATTTTCCTCAACTCTGTTATATAAAGTTGTCATTGTTGTTCATTCTTAAACATTATCATGGATGCCTATGTTATCTGTTAGGTATGAAGAGAAGAGATGGGTTCCTAGGGATGGTAAAGAAAAATCACCTCCAAAGGTGAGTGGGGAGAAGATTTCAGTTTATAGACCAGGAATGGAGGCTGGCCATAAGCAAATGAAGAATATTAACAATGCTTCTGAGGAAAGGAAAATCACTCCCCCAGTTATTACAAACAACAATAGGCCTGCTTCTAAAAGTTGCGCTCCAGTGTCTGTTAAAGCGTCCCAACAGGTGGATTCAATTTTCTTTTGCTCTTCTCTAGTCGATCGCTGATATCCTGATTCCCTCTCCCTGCATTCCTTGTTCAATCTTCATGTACCTAATTTATATATGAATGAAGTATGAACTAACTAAAGTCAGTTTGGACAATGAGAAACTGTTTCTGTTTTGGTTAGGCTTAAATTTATGCATGTTTAGATGTTAAAAGTGATAATGCAATAATGAAAACTGATGCCAGTTATCAAATTTGTGTTGCTATGTTCTTTGTTTTAGCAAGGTGGTGACAATTTGGAGACATTAAAAACAGAGAGCTATTGTCTAAATTTGTCCAAATGCTTCAAAAACATGGAAATGCATATTTATCTGTGAAGTCATATAGATTATTAATTGATGGTTAGAGTCCTGCATAGCATTGGCGTTGGAGGATTAATTGGAGAGCTGTTTGACTATAAGATGTCTTCACAACCAATTGCTTAAGGGAGTTCAATGGGCAATAATTTATCATACTTTTTCTTACTACATGTACAATTGTGTATGTTTGACAGTGTGTATGCCTATATTGGCCTTTTCGGCTGAATTTTTATCTGAATATGCACGAACTAATGGACTGGATGAACAGGTTGCACTTGATACAAAACAACAAGAACCTGTGCAGAATTCAGAACAAGCAATCTCAAAAGATAAGTTGGTAAACAAAGAAGAGAAAACAACACCAGTTGCAAAACCAGCAAAAGTGGATTATGCAACTGAACTTTTTAACTTGCTTGGCATGGATGATTCTAGTGGAAACTGCTCCAAGACTCCCACTGATGGTTTTCAATGTGAGTTTCTTCTTCTAATGATGTTCGTTAAGGAACCACTAATACTGTAATGCCCTTTACCATTTTCCCTGGTTTACAGCATTTTTTTTTTAAAATTTGCTTCTTTACTAGTTTGTTACCATTGACCTTGAACCTCACCAACTTGCAGCTGCCAGGGTAGAATCAACATCTGGGAGCAGTAATTCATCAAATACATCTGAAAGCAAGATACGATCCAAATATGAAGCTGAGAATACGTATGGAGATCCACCACTGATTGCACCATCTCTAGAGAAACCCCAACATGCAAAGAATGATATTATTAATCTCTTTGAAAAGGTATATATCCTGAAGTTTGCAGGACTGAAATTTTAGAACCATGTATAATAGATGATAAGTCGTAGCAGAACATATTCTTTTTCTTGATCGAGAGAGTATTAATTGTGAGAAGAACAATGTATTCAGCATAAACCAGTCTAATAGAGGATCATAAAATCACTTTACAGTTTATCATCTTAATATCTGATGCATAAATTTTGGCTTTACAGTTACTTTTCTTGAATAGAGTGAGTTGGTATAAAAGTTTCCTTTAATGTTCCAATTGAGGATTGAACATGAAATTTTAGCACTCATAGTTCTCTTTAATTTCCTGTTGTTTAATGAGAGGAAAAAAATATGAAAATCTTCCTAGTACTTTTATATTTTCCTTATGATATTATCATTTAGTTTCATTAATTAAAAAAATTATGTTCCTCTTACCATTTAAATTGTGGATTTTGGACAGTCCAGAATTGTGTCTCCATTTTCTGTCCAACAACAACAGCTTGCTATGTTGTCCCAACAACAACAGGTCTTCATGGCTGCTGCAATGAATTCTAGTAGTGGATCCCAAACCTATCCTGCCAATGTACATAATTTTCGTCCCAATGGTATCCATTTATCCAGTCAGAATTGGGGAAGCACCGACTTTCAGGTTCCTGGAATGATGATGCCAACCACTAATCTACAAGAATATATTCAGGTTGAACTCTTAAATTACCACATCAAATATTCTCTGATTGAAAAACTAGTTCTAATCTTGTTATTTTATTCCTGTGCCAGATTAGGAGCAACCAGCAAATGTATCCAGCAGGGAACTCAGTTAATATTCCTGTATCAAGGTAAGCAAGCAATGGAGTTTACTGTCATCTAGAAATTGCAAAGTTCATGTTTACTGTTTCTTTAGTATCATCTGGTCTTTCTGGGCTTAGTTTTTAGAACTTTAGAATTCCACATTCCACCAGCAGGTTAATAAGTGGGATTTGGGTAATTTCACAGTTTTTGCTTTTGATATATAGGTAGAGTACAAAAGCTAATTCTAGCATAGTAAAATCACTGATTTGTTTTGTGTTTTGTATCTTGATGGATCTGTACGCGTTAAATCTCATAATCAGTCTGCTTGGGGGAGGCTAAATCCTTGAAGTTAATAATTTTATTCTTGCAAATGAATCATTATGCCCCTTGATTGAAATAACACAAATTAAAAATGAGAATCTTGGGCGAGAACATTCAGTTTAGTTGGAGTTTGGACACTAACAAGCAAGTGCACACACAAAAAATAAAAATTAAAAAAAGTGTAAAATCAATTATTGGTTAGCCTGATAGAAATAAAAAAAATAATACTAATGTCTGCATGTACATTGTAGGTATGTCTATTCAAAGATAATTTTAACATTGAATGTCTGTAGTACGCTTCGGCTTATTATGTATACTGACATGCATGGTCATTAATTACTTTGCAGCATGTATAGTCCAGGGCCATTAGCTCCAATTAACAGTGCAACCAATATTAGATCAACTATGCCTCCTCCAGCATTCCCAGCCTCTTCAACTCAACCTCAAGTATACTATGATTTGTCTTCATTAACACAAGGCATGTTTACAAAACGGTAATCAATTGATTGCCTCATCCCATTACTATAGTTAAATCACAAAAATTATTGTTTCATATTGCCTTCTGGAGCTACTGCTTTCGTTTGTATTGATTTGTACTAATATCATTATTTTCTATAATAAAGTTTAGCATGATTTGTTTTATAATCTCCTTCATAGAAGTTGATGCCTTGCGTTTGTTCTTCGCTAGGATTACATTCCTGTTGTCAAGTCTTGTGATGACAACAGGCTTTCGGTTTAAAAGAACACAAATAAAAATAATTTAAAAAAAAACTAGTCTCTCTAACAGTTAAAAAGAGATATTTTGGGACAATTTGTGCGTCTATTGATACTTGACTTTCTCATAAGATAAAGTGTAAAAGTGTATTTTCACACTGGCGTTGTATATTTTGAAATTACCCTCAGGTATTGATTCTAATTAATTTCTAATTGAATTTGAATACTAATAAATAAGGTGGAGAATAAACTCAGTTGCTAGTTGAACCAACCATAAAGGTTAAAAGCAGTGTTGTTAAAATTGGATTGAACCGGTTAAATTGGTAACTTGTCATTGGTCTGATTTTTAAGTTATAAAAAATCAGATGAATTGTGAACTAAAAAATCTAAAAAACTGTTGAACTAGTCGGATAGGAGTTTGCTTAAAATTACGCCGTTTTGAGCTTAAAAAATTAAAAAATAAAAAGAGAAAAGGAGCATATCAATTAAGTTGGACCAGCTGATCAGATCGCAAATCAACAAAGAGACCGGTTCAACTTTCAATTCGATTTTTAAAACATTGGTTAAAAACAGTGTTGTTAAAATCAGACCGGATAGGCCAGTCGGACAAGTTAAACCAGGAACCAGCCACTGACCGGACAAGTTAAACCAGGAACCAGCCACTGATCTAGTTTTTAAGTTACAAAAAACTAGAAAATCATTGAATCCAAAAAAAATCGGTCCGAACCGAAAAAATCAGTGAATCTGTCGGATCGAAATTTGCAAAACGACGCCGTTTTGAACTTAATAAAATTAAAATATATATATATATAAAGAAAATGACAGGAATTAAATCGAATTGATTGGATCAATCGAACCATAAACTGATAAAGAAACTGGTATAACCTCCTGTTCTATTTTAACAACATTGGTTAAAAGTTGTTCTTTACATCAGCTTCATGCATTGCTGGAGATTATGTGTAACTATGGTAGGGTGCATAATCAAAGACTTTCCATGATTTGATCGGTTCTGATACCAATCGATAACGTGTAACATTCATGATAAAATTTCCTTTGACACTGTTTCTCTGGTGTCTTTCACCAGTGAAAGCAGCTGTTACTTTGTATATTTTTAAGATAGATGCAATGAACATAATGTTGTATGAAGAATCTTTTTGGTGGCAGTCCAGGTAAAGTGATTATGGTATGATATTACATTATGTAAATAGGATTAAACTAAGATGAATGGAACTGAGGAAAATTCTTAAGATAGATTCTATTTACTAGTTACTAGTTATTGGTGTACTAACCAACAATAATATTTTGCTAACAGAGCCTTAATTTTGAGGTATTTGATAACTCAATTTATTATTTAATTTAATATTTTTATCACTTATTAATTTTAAGATAGTTTAATAATATAAAATGTTCTCAACTTAAATTTTTCAATTAAATAAAAAACTACTACTTAAAATGATAAGTTAAAATATTTGATTTAAAATTTCTACTGAACACGCTCAGTTATTGAGTTTTTAAAATTTTTTATTAAAATGACTTTTTATTAAAATGATTTTTAGTTGTATTAATTTTTTTTATACTTATTTATCATTTTTTGTAATACTCATTTAAAGTTTAATAATGTTTATTTTTTAAAAGTTTATAAGAAATATTATTCTAATATGATTGTTACTTCTAAATTTTTTTTTATAATTTCAAAACTATATTTAATGGTTAAACTTAAATATTAATGTTAATTATATCCAATAAAGAAGTTTAATAACAATTATCAAATAGATTGATTATATTCCGTGCTTAAAAATTTATGTATTTATTATATTCAATATTTAAAATTCAGTACTTAATTTTTAAGCGTTTAATTTTCAGTTTTATTAAATATCATTTAGTGATAAGATGAGATTTTAGAATTAGACATTCAAATCGGGTTGAAGTCTCCTTGATGTTAAATTCTCTTCCCCATTAAAAAAATAAAATAAAATAAAATAAAAACTAAACTGTGATTTCTAGATTATTTATTTATTGATAATGTCTGCCATAAGAATTTTTCAAAAAGAAATAGAAAAAATTAAATGAAAGAAATAGATTTTTATTAACCAATTCCAATCAATTGGGATTAAAATTTAGTTAAGCTGTCTGATATTAAGATCTAATTAATTTCACAAAGGCGAAATTTGCGTCTAGTATGCTTCAGAATTTCTTGGACTTCATCGACACATTAGGTAATAATATATTATCTACAACTAATCTGCCACTTTTAGCTAACCTAAATTCGGCATGTTAAGGAAAAACCTAGGATTTGGGATTACTTTTCTTCTTCTTCTTCTTCTTCTTCTTCTTCTTCTTTTTTTTTTTTTTTTTTTTTTTTTTTTTTTTTTTTTAACTGCTAAAGGTTGTCTAGTTGAAAATTTTCAATTTAGTACACCGGTTATTTTGCAGAAAATAACTATTTTTGAAAAATATTTTTTAAAGAAAATATTTTTTTGAAAAACATTTTTTAGAAATGTATATACTTTTCAAAATTTTATTTTTTGGTTATTTGGTTGCAATATTAAAATTTTCAATTTATAAGACTAATAATTAATATGTTTAAACTTATGAAATTTTATTGTTAAAATGAGAAAAAATACATAAAAATAGTAAATTGTTGTGGTTGTTAGCAATTGTCGGTGATTATTGAATTAATAAATGTGTGTTTATGCACTTTCATTAATAAATGTGTGTTTATGCATTTTCCTTTCATTATAATAAATTTGTCAGAAAATGAGTTTTTCTTTTGAAAAGAAGAAATCATTTTTTTAAAAAATGATTTAATTTTTCATTGATTAGAAAAATATTTTTCGTTAACTAATTTTTTGAGCATTTTAAATATCAAAAAATTACAGAAAAAGTTTTTTGGAAAAATATTTTTCATGAAACAAATTGAGTGTAGATAGTTTTGAGTTTTTTTTTTTTTTTTAAACAAGTGCCTTTAGTACACAACATAATTAATATAAAATTAAAAAATAATAATAATTTAGAAAAACAATTTAAATAATAAAAGGTGAAAAATTTATTCTATCAATTGAAAATTTGTATTTAATTACAATTTCTATTGTTATAAGCTATTGGTTAAAAATCACCTTACTTTTCAATGGTCTAATTTATTTATAAATTAAAAAAGAAAATTCAAATATATATATATATATATATATATATATATATATATATTGTTAAAGTGAAAACTATCTTAGAATTTAAGAATTTCTTTAAAATTAATTTTTGGTGAAGTTGCGTCACTAATAATATATTAAGTTATTTTATCATATTTTTTCGATATCATTATATTTTTGTAAGTTGTAATTAGAATTTATGTATATTAATATATATTATTTCAAAAAAAATGAATATTAATATATATAATTTGTTTTAATTATCCTTTTAAATAATTTATTTATAATAAATTTGGCTTATATATATATTTTTATTTATTAATATTTAAAATTATTAAAAAGTAATATTTATATTTAATTAAATAATAATAATAATAATTTATATATATTAAAATATTTTTTTAAAAAAAGTAAAAGATATAATCAAAAGCCGTGAAAGCACGGCTCACGACTGGTATTATGGTAATGATTAGAAGAAGATAGTTGTACATTTAGCAGTGGGTAGGGAAATGGATTTGGAGTTTAGGCTTTTTTATAGACTTGAATTGAAAAAGCCGAAAAGGTACAAAACTGTTTAATGTTTTTTTTTTTGGCCAAAATACAAAACTGTTAAAGTTAACGGTGGTTTTCCTTTTCTTTTTCATTTCTCCCGTATGAACGTCACTGTATTTACTCGCTTTATTTGTGCAAGTCATCATCGTACCAGTCCCAATATAATTGGAGAAAGAAAATTATCAAAAGACAATGAAAGCAAAACCAAATCTAGGATCGCAATGGGCGGGAATCTCCGTTTTTTTTTTTTATACGGAAATTTGCCTTGGATGAGATAGAGATTTTTCGATATTTATTTCCATAGAAAGGGAATAAGAGGTTTTTTTTTTTTTTTTTTTTTTAATAGAGATGAGACAGGAATGAGAAGTGTATTCTTCACCTCTGAAAATTTTTAGAATGAATTGATTTATCTCTTCATATTTTGTGTGTCTTAATTTATTAATATTATATATATAAATTTATTTTTATTTTTCAACTATTATTTATAAATATAAAAATATATATATAAATAATAAAATATATAAGTAATACTAATAATCAAAATATCTCTAATTATAT
>CATKHJ010834885.1:0-14152 GCA_949750685.1 Vernicia montana
CAGTTTTAGCATGTGCATATATGCACACACATGCAACATTCTCAACCACTTTTTCTGTTCTCTCAATTTTTGTTTTCATAAGTTTTTTCTTTTGTTTATTCAGAAATTCCTCTAGAATCAGTGGTTCTCATCTATGTTGCACAGAAACTCTCAGGAGGTCGCGTTTCGGAAACGTTTCCTGATTGAAAACTCACGGAAACTTGTTCGAAACATTTCGAGCACGTTTACGTAATTTGAAAAAATTGGAAACTCATTTCCATAAACGGAAATCCGTTTCCAAGTTAAAAAAAAAAAAAAAAAAAAAAAAAATCAGCTCACCCAAGTCAACCCCTAAACAAAAATATCCACTCCTGACTTTATTTTTCCTTATATATATAATAATAATAATTATTATTATTATTATTGTTATGTTAATTATTATTATATATATATTTATAAATTATAATTATTTTTTAGTATATATTTATAATTATATATTTATAAATTAATATTTATAAATATATTTATAATATATACTTAAATTTATTAAATATATATTTATAAATTATTATATTTTTTGTATATATATAAATTAATATTTATAAATATACCCCTATATTTTTTATATTTACGCCTTTTCCCTACGTTTCGTGTCCTATATTTTTATAAATTGCCGTTTCCACGTTTTCATTTCCACGTTTCTTCGTTTTCCATTTCGATTTCCGTGCAACCTAGGTTCTCATCAATCTCAAAATTGCAAGAAGACAGAAATAATGAAGTCCTCAGCTCCAACAAGGCAAAAGCAAAATACTGCTCCCTCCAGCCCCAAACAAAATAATATAGGTGCATGCACCAAAAAGGGGAGAACGCGACAACCAAAGCATGAGTCAAACAAAATCTAGTAAGATATGAATACATTACCTGAACAAGAAGAAGGTGGACACAAAGGGAATTTTCTGACTTCCTACCAAAAATTCTCAAATAAACATTAACAAGGGTGCCATCATTGGTTCCAGTCAGCAGTCCTGTCTGAGGATCAAACCTAGAAAAATACAAGAATATGAAAAAAAAAAAAAATAATAATCCACAAAATGATTCATATCAAATGCCCTGTGCAGGTTACAACCCCAAAAGCAAAAGCATGAGTGAAGAATAGGAAAATGTACCTAGGCAAGCGATGCCGTGGGCAATGAACATAGCCAGAAAGCTGAACAAGTAGGATTACAAATTAGATGATTTACTGGAAAATCAGAGGTTAAAAACTAGAGAGAGGAGCTATCAGATCAAACCTGGGGAAGTGATAATAGAAAGTTTAATACTTGAGGTAAAAAGAAAATCAGGAGTGTTTCACTGTTAAAAAAAATCTCTCATTAGACTATAGAAAGGCACAGGGGTAGATGCATATTAAGCATAGTTGATGCACATTAAGCTTAGTGAATCAAGTCATTACATGAAAAGCTAATACAGCAGAATTTCATGATGGGCCATGGTCTTGAGATGAGACAACATGTCCATTACATAATTACACAAAATCAATTATCAAATAAGCATGAAATTGCAGCAGCATAAGACACAAATACAGAGAAAGAGAGAGGTGCAAGGCACAAATCACATACATGCAAGTGACTAGGATTGTCTAATCTCTAATGTAGGTCTCAAATCATGTATGTATGGAAAAGCAACTTCTATAATATAAGACTATGAAACAACAAACTGTGGAAGGAAATTTTAGGAAAACACACCTAAAATGACCTAATATCCCAACGACAGCCATAGTCATTCCGGCAAAGTATGTATAAGTATCTCCAACAAAAACTGAAGAAGGATACCTATGAGAAAACCAAAGACAACAGTTAGACCTTACTTTCCTACACAAAGAAAAATAACAAGACTGCACGGAAAATAGGATATAGTTTACCAATTGTAAGAAAGTAAAGCCATGGAGGTGGCCAGCAAGGGTTGAACAAGATAAACAGAAAATGCATGAGCCTGTTGATACTCAGGATCCGTAGATGCTCCAATTTGCATTATATTATGTATCAAAATCTGTAAAAATGATATTCTGTCTCAGATTCTATGACAGGTCAGATTCCAACTGTTTTAGAAGTCTTTAAGCTTGCTTACAGCAGATGCAATCACAACTGTTTGCCCAACTTCAAGACCATTTATACCAGCATGAATGTTGATGGAATTTGTGCAAAAAACAGCCAGAAGCCCCATATATAGTTTATATATCCATCCTATCAAAACAAATAATAAATGAATAAACGTAAGAAATCACACAAGGAAACAAATAATACAGCAAATTACAAAAGAAACAAATAAAACAAATGTTCAGGTCTCAAAAGTTGCCAATAATTGTTCATAATGATTTAATTTTCTTATACAAGTAATTGCACAAGACAACTCCCAGCAAAAGGAACAAGTGCCTAAAAGTCCAGAGCAAAAAGAGAAGAGGAAAAAGCAGAGGTATGTATTAAAGGAAATAAACAATAAAAACAAATGTCAAGTGTGCACTTGGACAAATGAGTCATATATCTTTCCAATGCTACCAGTGCTGTAGTCGGTATATAAAAGAATTTAAGGGCAATGGTCCCAATAACTGTGCAGCTAGTAGATTGGTGTGCAAGACATCTACAACTGAACTGAACCCCCAGCTTCCTCTTCCCCATGCAAATATAGCTTCAGCAAATTCAAACTTCTTGACTAATTGATAGACTGTAGAATCATCTTTTCCTTTTTTTTTTTTTTGGAACCAATTTCTATGCACTGGATGGCATATAAACTTTAAAAAGTTTTCATTTTCCATATGGATACCAAGATTATAACACAAAGATCCACACTTCTTCCCATAAAACACCATTTTTAATTCAGTGAATGACTATTTATGGTTAACTTCTGTCATAAATGTACCTCAGTTCAATTTAACCATTGAAAGTTCAGATGAAGCTCATGAATGACAAATAGCATTCTATAATACTATAATTAACAAAATTTTATTTTCAGTTGTCTGTGTCAATGATACATGTTAAATATTCATTGAACTCGCAACTTTAGTCAATTGTACAACTTAATCAACTTACTCTCATAACAAAGGTTTCTAGTTTTTTGAATATAAAATAAAAAAAAAATTATTCATACGTGACTTAACAAAGTAACAAACATATGATTTTTTACTTCAACATTAAAGGTCTTTTTGATATTTCATAATGAGATAAAGCAGCTCAGGATAAGAGAGATTTTGGAGGGAGAAGGGGGGCACTGGGGAGGGCTCAGAATTAGAAACATACCTAGATCCAACACATCAAGCCCAATAAATGGGACAAGGGGCTTTGGTATTATGATAGTTGTATGTCCAGCATATGCCATCAACAACGGAAGGGCTGCAATCGATGGCAAGAGTAATTTCCTGCTCTTGACAGTTACGAGTTAGTGGGTCAGTATCTCATCAAGCATTACTTCAGAAAACCATGCAGCAGAAAACAAAAACTACCATTAAAACAGTTCCAAATGTGTGTTTAAGGAAAATATTACATTAGCTAGAAAACATTAGTGGAGACTAAACACTTACACTCTCCAGGGCACATCAAGGACATCATCCATGAATCCAAGTAGAGTCATGAAGCAGATGCATGCTAGTGCTGCATTGTACTCGACAAGCCACTGCAAGTATGAAATCCTCAATACTCTAATAATCTATTAGTTAAATCATATGGTCACAAATAAGGAAAACAAGTGTGACAGTCCAGGACTAGGAGAAAGACTCCCATGAACTGAGTTATGCAGAGTTTGGAGTTAATGCAAAAAGGACTCCCATCTAACCACAAATAAGAAATGAGGAGATGTACAACCTAAAAGTGGGAAACAGAATGGAGGAAACATTGTACAATTATTTGAAGCCAGACTAGGAGAGTACAATCATTTGTCAAAACTTATTATTATTATTATTTTTTTTTTTTGCAGGAAATAAATTATAATAACAAATGAGTTAGCACATAATGCATACAAAATGCCCCTTAAACCTCCAATATTATTTAGCGTCCAAGCCAGTAAGGAGATAAGGTTGTGTTTGGTGCAAGGAATTGGACAACATAAGACCAGAAATGAAAAGAAAACATTGGACAAGATAAGACAACAGATAATAGTTCCATCCTGCGATTAGGAACAAACTAGTTCTCATGTTTTATGCTTAGAAATCTTTGAACAAAACTAGACCATATGAAAAAATGACAATAATATTCTTATTATTGTCTTATTATATTTGAACTGTAGTGATATTGTTCTTTATAAAAAAATAAAAATAAAAAGGAAAATGGATTACATTTTAATATTTCTCCAAATACAAGATAAACAATAGTATTATCAAATTATACTAAAAATAATAAGCACATAAATGTAAACAAATACATAAATAATATTAAATTAGAATTTAAAAATAAATCTTTTAACTATTTTTAACATAGAAGATATAAGATGTGTTTTTATTTGTTAGCTTTATTTTTGTTGGGGGCGATTTTTTGGAATGTCAATTTTATCAAGCTTGTACTATGACATTAGAGACCTTGTCCAGTAAGAGATGAGAGGACAAACAATTTATAGTGGATAGGACAAAAACACACCATTGTTTTGTCCAGGTGCACCAAACAAAGACAAGGTGTGATTAGCTTGTCATGTGTTGCCCAATCTTCTGCACCAAATGCATCCTAAAGACCTTCTCAATCCACTCTAACAACATTTAAAACAAAATCAGGTAACAACTTCAACAAATCATCAATTTTCTAACAGAAACATTCAAAAAGGAAGGAAAAAACTAGATCAGAAAAAGTAATTAAAAGACTAAAACCTGATATGCATTAAAGAAAACCTATTTCACTGTTTCCCCTAGCTAGTGTTACAGCCTCATCAAATATTCTCTTCAGCCTTTCCATACTCTTATTCTTATAGCTATTAATCCCCTTTCCCTACATTGGTTATTACTAGTCACAAAGCATTCTCAGCTTTCTCTTGCATATTACTCAATTGATGATACCTCTCACTCCACTCTTGATATACTTCTCTATCTTGATATGTAAAATTTTTCTCTTCATCTCCTATTTGCTTTTCTTTCCATCTCCACTTTACAATAGATGATTACTCCAATTCCATTATAAAACAAATAGACATTTAAGGCATGTGTGAGCCATCAATTTTATAAAGCCTTTGTTTCTTGTCCTAATTTTAAAATAGTAACAAGACGTACAGCCGTTCAACACCACACAATTACAATTTTCAACCTCCACTGTGGTGTTGAATTTTAGACTAGCACCATTTCCTCAATGAAAAAAAGAAATCAAATCTCTAGAAAATTTAATTTAGTAGGAGCCTAGGATTAATAATTAATTAGCAGCAAAACATTGCAGTACCCTATAATCATCATAAAATCAGTTTTTACAGATTTTTAACCTGGGTGCTTTTATTCATTAGTTTGTGTGTATGTGAGCACAAGGTTTTGCACTACTAACAGGTGTGCTGTAGATGTCCTTAAATGCACTAAAAATTAAATATACTTAAATCTTTGTAATATCAAGTTTAACAACTGCAAACGACCAAAAGGAGACTAGAAGAGAAGAACATGTAGACAACTCAGATCATAAATTATAATTGGCAAAAGAAAACTCAGTAAAAAATGATACTTTTCAGAATTATCATTTGCTAGCTTCTAGAAAGAAAAATTCAAACTTGGCAATATAATATTCTTACATTGGAATCTGCTGTGAAGTTAAAATACTGAAATAAGATTGCCAATACCAAGAAGACTATCCCAACAACAATACCCAATGACTCAGGCCTGCAGAACATAAAGTAACATTATTAAGAAAATTTGGTTAAAAGAAATCAATGAGTTGAGAGGGTAAAAAAAAAGACATAAAAAGGCATAATGGCTAATTTGTCTTTCTAAATGTCAATACTGACCATCAAACTCTTTGATTTCATTAATTTCCACATTTCCTATGAAAGTTTTCTAGAAAGGTTATCTCTAATAGTTTATAAACCATAAAACACAGGCTTGAAGCAATTATTTTTTTGTATTGGTGGAAAATCATCTAATCACATATAAGCTAAAAACATAAGCAAAAAATGGTTCTTCAAAGCTTGTGCATATTCTAGATCAGGACCATCTGCAAAAATTTTCAAACCGAACATACAACATAGATTGTATTGTTTGAGGAGCCACAAACAAGCTAACATATCAACGCAAATAGTGGAGCAAGAAAACTACAAAATAAATTTGATTAAGATGAAAACTGATATAAAGAAGATTGCATATTTACTTGAAAACAAAAAATTATCCAACAAAGTAACTACTTTACAACAAAGTACTCTGTTCCATAACTAATGGATTATCAAAAAGCCAATAAAACAATTATTGCTAAAAAAAAAAAAAAAGCTTTGAGAAGAAAAAAAGGATCAAATCACATTCTCTCATTGGCACAATCATTAGCAACTTGTTTGCACTTAAACAACATCGGCAAATCAAAAGCAGCTAAACAAATTTAGCATCAAACATAAAGCAAGAGTAGCATTTACACACAACAATTGGAATGAAAATAGTGAATGCAAGACATATCTAGCTATTGGTTTCAGTGACACTCTCAATTCACAAATTATGCCAAAAATCAAATCCACCAACCCATTTTACAATCTCAACTAAATCCAAATCCAATACATACCCACCTCATAAAATGAATCAGAAACCCATAATCCAAGCAATTAAGAAAAAAAAAATTAAAACAGGTAATTAAAAAATAAAAACTCACACTTTAACACTGCCCTGAGGGGTACCCTTCTTGTTAATATCAAAACCAAAAAGATTCCTCCTCAAAACGTATCGAGAAGCCACAGGAATCATCTTGACGGTCAAGAAGAAGCCGGCGAGGCTAAGGGCAGCATTGATGAGGATTGATCTTTGGAGTTCATGCTGGATCTTGTGGTGGTAGAAGAGAAAATAGGAGTAAGGAGGAAGAAGAAAGAGGGAGAATTTGAAAATAAAGGCTAATTTTGGAGGTGCAATTGGTGGGTCATTAGTTTCTTGGGGTTTGTGCTCTATTGAAGTGGATTTTGCAGTAGTTGTGCTCGTCGTTTCTGTTGTCGCTGAAGCTCTCTTGCGAGCTGCCATGCTTCTTCTTCTTATCTGATTCTTGATTTAGAGAAAGAAGAAGAAGAAGTAGGCATGGCCATCGGTCCGGTTTGGACCGGAAGGCCCGGCTAAAAATCAGCCCGGCTCCGACCGGAACTAACAAGTTACAAACCGGGACCGGAACCATAAGGGAAAGGTTTGGTCCTAATTCCTCAAATCTAAAAACCAAAACTAAAACCAGCCCAAAACTGACTATGAACCGGATCAAAATTGGCCCGATTTTCAAAATTGTTGCAATTTTCCAAGTGATCGTTTTTAAAATTATTATTATTTTTATTTTTTAAACTATTATACTTTTATTTATGTAAGTTATTAAAAAGATTTATACAAATTCTTAATATTTTTTTGTCATATAATCATAATATTAATTGAATGGATTTTTTTTTACATATATAATAAGAGTGTAATTTTTTTTATTCAATTTGTACATTTATTTTCTTATAAAATTTCATTATTTCATTATTTATTTGATGTAATAAATTGTATAATTTATTCTTAATATATTACTAACATAAAATTACACTTAATTTAATTTGTATTATAATTTTTCACATATAATTTAATTTAATTATTAAAAAAAATTATTTTAGCTCGAAATCGAAAATATACCATCATTTGAACCGAAACCAGAGATTCTGTCTGGTTCAAGAACCGGGACCGGACCATAGGCCATGATTCAGGTCTCAATTTCACTCTCCACTTGAACCTGGACTGCCGATTCATCATGAACTGGAACCGCCTATTCATGAACCATGGCCATAACTAAAGAAGCTTTATTTCTTTATTTTATTATTATTATAATTATTCTTTTTCCGTATAAACGTCATTAAAGCTAATGAAATCTTGCCACGTTGGCAATTGCAGGGATATAGAACCCAAGCACTGAAACATGTCTCGAGTACAGACATGCATCAGCTATTTTCTATAATATTGAGTCAAATGCAGGCGCAAGCAAAATCAAATGGAAATTGAAAAATTATATTGAATTAATTGGTTTTGGTTTGATTCAATTTTATAAAATATTAGTTCGATCAATTTTAAATTTATCAAATCAAATTAAATTTTGATTCAATTTAATTTTTTTCAAAAAAATATAATTAAAATCGAACCGATCAAAGTTTGTAATTATATTATTTTTATTTGTGCATATGATATGAAATTACTTCTAAATTAATATTTTATTTTAGTTGATTTGAATTTCTAAATGATTAAATTTAGAAATTCAAATAAAAGTCTTTAATGAAAAAAAAAATCCAATTGAGTCAAACCGACTAATTAAATCGAATTAAATTGAACTTTTCAATTTGGTTTGGTTCAATTTCTATTCTAATTTCGGTTCGGTTCAATTTGGTGAGACAAAAATATAATTTTTAATTTTTTAATTTTTTCAGTTCGGTTTGATTTTAAACCGAATCGATCGTTTGCTCACTTTTAATCAAATCAAAGAGTATTTAGCATATTAAAAAGCTAAGCCGCCAGTTAGTGGTTGCAAATTATGACCCGATCTAATGACTTGATCCAAACTTGCTAGCTTAAACTTGACTTATAATCCATTCGACTAAGTATACAATCTGAAAATGACTAGTTCCAATAACTCAAACTTGAACGATCCAAGTTCGCAGGTCAATCCGCTAGACTCGACGATTTGACCTAATGACTCTACTTGTAATCCGACCTCATGACCCAATATAAATTAATAAAAATAATTAAGTTCATTAAATAATTTTTTTTTGAAATAAAATAAATATTATGATATTTATTATTAAAACTACTTAGAACTTGTTTACAAGCCAGGATCTCACATGATTTTTCCTTTCGACTTTTGAATACAATGGTAAAGGCGACAATAGAACCTAAAACCTTTAGTATTGGGTATATTGATTAACCACCAAACCACTAAAAAAATTTGGCTAAAGTTATATGCTAAAATATATTTATATTTTAGAATGTTTTCTACTAAATTTTATATTTAATTTCAAGTTAATTGGATTTTATATTTAAATTTATATATACATTTTAGGTTTTTTTCCTTATAATTTTTATTATTCTATTGTCTATTAGACTACTATTAAAATTTTTATTTTCATATATATATAATTCAAATTGGATTTCATATAAATTTAAAAAAATTAAAAAATTTCATTAATTATCTTATTAATTATTACATTATTAATTGTTATTTATAGATTTCTACACATTCTATAATTTATAGCAAATATATTATTCTATTAAATATATTAATAAATATATATAATAATTAGAGATGTTCTTAAGTCAAATAATGTGCTCAATGAAATTATGACATTGTCTTTTTTTTTTTTTTTTTTTTTGAGGAAATGAAATTATGCGAATTTAAAATGTATTATCCACATTTAATCTAACAAGTGTTAAATAATAACTAATTAGTTATTAATAACTAATAAGTAGTAATTATTAAGTATTAAGTATTAATATGAGTGCTAAACAATAACAAATTAACTAGTAATAAGCAGTAACAAATGGATAAATATAGTTGGCTAGAATCTAGCAAGCTAGAAATGTCATTTTTGGATTATAAATAAGGGCACTGATGTCATTGACTATTTTTCATATATTATATGGACTAATATAATTTTATTCTTATCCATTAAGTTTTATTCTTATCCATTAAGTTTAGTGAAAATTTGAAATTTGAATTCATGTAAACATTTTATTCTCTTCATTTAAGTGATCTTAAGTTTTCAAGAAAGAAATTATTATTGCTACTCATTAATTTGAAATTCAACTTCCAAAGGAAATAAAAAAAAAAAAAAAAGAATTCTTTAGGAAGCTATTCTTATATATAAAAGATGATTTTATTTCTTCAAAATATCATCTTTCTTCTTTTCTTTTTTCTATTGAGAATACATGGAAATCAAGAACTAGGGGTGTAAATAAGCCAAGCCGTTCGCGAGTGGCTTGGTGTTCGGCTCGATAAAAGCTCGTTCGTGTTCGGTTAGTTTTATAAACGAGTCAAGCTTCAGCCTTACTTTAAAACTTGATGAATAAACGAGCCGAGCTTGAGTAAGGTTAAGTTCGGCTCGATTAGACTCGTGAACAGTTCGATTATAAGCTCGTGAACAGGCTCACAAAAAGCTCGATTAATAGGTTCGTGAACAGCTTGATTATTATTATTATTATTATTATTATTAACTTAATAATATTGACACTTCAAAAAATATATTTTAATATTTTTATAAAATTTTTGGTAATTCAATTTGACTAAAATATATATTCTCCTAATTAAGATAATCTAATATTTTCTTATTATATAATCTAATATTCTAATTTTTAAAAATATTTTTTTACTTAATTAATATTTTTGTAATACGTGTGATACTCAATTTTATGATTAGATTTTTTTTTCCACTAATTAGATAATTTTGCTTTTATGTTAGTTTTAAATATTTTTGTTATAGTTATTTTATTAAAAATAAATATTTAGAAAATTAAGTATTTTAATAAATTATAAACGAGTTTCAAAATGAGTTGAACTCGAGTTCGAACTTAGCTCGATTGTAATTTATTAACGAGTCGAGCTCGAGTTGCGCTCGAGTTCGACTTGAGCTTGAACGAGCCGAGTTTGAACAAAATTTTCAAGCTCGAGTTCAAGCTCGAACTCGAAAAAAAAAATATCGAGCCAAGCCTGAACAAGTTAAAACTAAGCTCGGCTTGGCTCGATTACACCCCTATCAAGAACAAGATGAACAGCCAAAAAAGATTCTACATTGTTTTCAGAGGTCTGCGAACTAGAATATTTTCAAGTTGGAAAGAATGTGCACCTTACGTTCTTGGTTATAGTGGAAGCCTATACAGGGTTTTCAAAATGGAGGAAGAAGTAATTGCAAAGTATTGTGTTTATTTTGAGGGAAAGTTGAAGGAAGAAGGAAGTTCCAGTGAGATTGGAGTTGATTCATATGTCGCTTCAAGTTCCAGAGAATTTTAGTCCAAGAAAAAGAAAAAACAGAGGTTCTATGTTGTTTTTAGAGGCTATCATACTGGAATATACTATAGTTGGGAATCACATGCACCTCAGGTTCTTGGTTGCACTGGAAGCTTGTATAGGTCATTCAAAACAAAGGAAGAAGTTATTGCACAATACTATACTTTCTTTGGTGGAAGCTTAAATGAACAAGAAAGTAATAATGTTGTTTCTGTTGGTACTTTTGTCTCTGATTCAATTTCCAGAATATGATAATGATGAGAACAAGTCTTCATTTACCAGCTTTAAGATGTTTATGTTAGATTGTATTGGTGAATTTTTATTATCTTTTTTAATTGAAAAGTTTTATTGAAAAAGTAAAGGAAAAAGATTTGAATGACTTACAATTATAATTAAGTAATAAAATCTTAAACTCTTAATTATGTTTATAGTTTAGTATGTGATGTATTCTTTTGTTTGATGGCTCATAGTTACGTGTGATATTTAGGAGCTTAAAGCATGTTGCTAAAATGATTGAATGGCTATGTTATTGTCACAAATTAACTTATGAGTTGCGACGGTCCTAAGGTATGAGTAGGCGTAAAGCCACCGAAAACTCATAGAACCCATAATTACAAACAAACTAATGAAAAACCAGCATGATATCAGTTATAATTATAATATAATCTCAAGATCACAACCTGCACATCAAATACACTTCCAATTCCAACCTTTCCTCATTACAATAATTTAATTCACAATCTCCCATGCTCATTAATATAATCATATTCACATTCATAATTATACTTATGTCATTAACATCAAACTTAATATTTACCTTAACAAGTATCAATTTATAAACTTATAATTTACAAGCCAAAACTAAACTCATCTTGACACCCATGGAGCTCTAGAATTTCTATCCATAATTATACAAATTAAATTAGAGCCATTACATTAGACTTGAAGGGTCCTCAAGGATAAAGGAATATGAGGAATTCCTTGCACTAGCTACTGAACTCCTAAAAAATAAAAAATAAACAACAACTAATAAAACAAGCTCAATGAGTAAAGAATATACTACTATACTTATGAAGCTAGGTATTTAAGGTTGGCTTACAAGAATTGTACTCGTTTTCTCATATAAGAACACATAGGTACAAGTGAATCAAAGACAAGTAGCACAATAATAAATGGCAATTGGTTCACATATCAAATGGCATATAGGCATATTGAACACATAACAATTTTTAGCAGAAATCAATACAGCTGGAAGCGGAGTGCTTCTCTACAATATTCAATAATATAAAGCATGAGACAGGTCATGTCTCATGACTAGGACCATTAAACCCCTCCTAGTTAAGGTCCGGATAATATACCTTATTCGCGGGTATCTCGTGTGCACACAATCTAATGTAAACCCACATCAGTCAGAGATTTATACTTTAAGACTCAGGTTTTTCTCATAGAAAAAATATTAATAACAAATAGCTTATGACACATCTTCAATATTCAAAGTACAATTCATATCTTCAATAAACATAGGGTTCAAGAGGTTCTCATATAAACAAATTTCAAGCAATTGGTTCAATACAAGTAATTTTTAATAATTATTATAATAGGTGGCTTGAACATAAATAGACTTTATAAGCCTTAGGAATTCAAAACACAAGAATAATAGTATATTTTTCACTCACCTTGTACAAAAGAACACTAAACACTTGTATTACTTCTCTACATTAAGTAGAAGGAATGCCCATTCACATTATTATCATTTTCCTTTTCTTGGTCCTCTCTAAGAGCTACACATCATCATACATACAAAAATAATTCAATTAACTTCTTAATCTTAACTGAGAATCAAACAAATAACTCATTTATTATGCCAAAGAACCTAATCAATTATATTGCTTAAATCTATCTTTTTGCTGACAACATGAGCATTATTCATTGAGCTAACTATTTAGCTTATCAAATCATATTATTTCAACTTAAAATTTTTAGGGAACCTAGGTAACATATTTATTGATCTTCATACCAAATTTCATAAAAAAATAAAGATTATTTACCCATTAAAATAAAATAATTTCAGTAGCTTATGAATTCTGCCCTACAAAGAACACAACTTGGCAGCTTGTATTTCAAGGTCTGTTTACCTTATCAAATAAATTTCAAATGATTCAAAATCTTTCAGAAATATAGATGACACATACATGTACTTTCAGTTAAAATTTTGAACCAATTGAACTTTCCTAGCTTAGAAAACATTAGCATCGTTTTTCCTTATCTCATACAGAATTTCAAACCCTAATTAGGGATTCTTTTCTAGCTTAAAGTAAATCAATGGATTTATAATTAAATTTTAGCTTCAACATACCTAATTAAATTCATTTTATACTCATTAAAATGTAAAAATTATTTTCACTTATTTTCTTCCTCATGTCCAAATTCACTAAGCTAAAAGAACTAGGAAACACAATTTACTTACTGCTTACAACTACTTAGAAAGATGGAAATCAAATTTACCTCTTAGCTTGAATTAATTCTCCCTTGAAGCTATGGTTGGCCACCCTCCTTCTTCCAAGAGTGTAAAATCTTCTTTTAGTGTTTAGAGTAAGTTGATGGAGAAAATAAAGAAAAATGAGGAAGAGTGTAGAAATTTTGGGCTTTTATAAGTCAAAAAGTAAGAAGGGAAATGACAAATTTTGATTGGACAAAATGGCATAATCTTGGCCGGCCACCTTTGTAATTTTCATTTTATTTTTTTCTTTATTTAATTGTATGTTAATTACCATTTTACACTTCCTCAATTTACTATTTTTGTAATGACCTGAATTTTTATTTATTTTTGAAAATCTTATTTTTATACGAAAATATAATTATTTAATTCGAATTACTGTATTTACATTTAATGGGAATTTGAATTATCATTATTATTTTAAAATATAATATTTTATTATATTTTATTATGTTTATATGAAAAGTAATGAAAATTTGGTACAATTGATATTTTATGAAATCATAATATTTATGAGGTTATAAATTATATTTTGATT
>CATKHJ010834973.1:0-14692 GCA_949750685.1 Vernicia montana
AATGATATATATATATATATATATATATATATATATATATATATATATATATATATATATATATATATATATATATATATATATATATATATAATGTTGTGGAATTAAAGTGTTAAATATTTATTAATTTTAAAAAATTAAAGTAGAATTGATTTAAAAAATTTAATGACTAAAAATATAATATAATTTAAAATCCTCAAGTATTACTGTGATGAAAAATTGATATTTTTAATAATGACTAAGTGTTAAATTATTATTAAATTTTTTAAAAAATAAAATTATTAATTTTAAAACTACAAATATCAGATTATATATTAAAATAAATTTTAGAGACTATTTAATAATTACCCAAAAATAAGGAGTAATTTTTATGAGTGAATAAAAATAGTTATTATTATTATTATTATTAATTATTAATATTATTTTGATTCATGGTAACATTAATTATTATTGACAAAAATGACAAATTATTCATTCAACTTTACTGTCGAGAATAATTAAAAACAACTTAATTTATTTAATTCTCAGCTCTCACGGGTTTTAAAAGGCAATTGTGTTACACACAGGCATTTTTTTTAGCTTCAGGACTCCGATGTCTTTAAATGGTAAATTTTGAAATTTTTTTTTTTCAAAAAAGTTAATTTATTCTTAATTATTCCGACTATAAAATTGAAAGATTAATTTATCATTTTTGTCCATATTTGTCTTAAAATAGAGCTTATTATAATAATAATAATAATAATAATAATAATAATAATAATAAATTAAAGAAAACACCCAGAAATTCGCCCCCTAATTAGTGCAAGCTCCATAGGAAACATTAGCTTATAATTAATGACTTCAAGCATGAAATTAGGGTGTCCAGCTTCGATGTTGGTGTAATTAATTAATATCTCTCGGGGGTAATAAAAATTAAAAAATAAAAATAAAAATTCCAGCTTCGTTCCAGGATATAAGCCATGTACTTCGGTGGACATGCAGCAATGCACGTGCTATTATCAGAAGAATGACATCATCATCAAGCATGTGGATGACGTCATGATGATTACATCATTCAATGACAGGTTCCCACTTGTTTTGGAAAAAATGAAGTCCTGACAAAACCTCTCCATTCTCCTACGCTACGCACCATTTAGAACGCAACGCTATATGCTACTTTTTGACTCACGCTTAGACAAGTAAACGATCCATATCTCTCTCTCTCTCTCTCTCTCTCTCTCTTACCGTGTTTATCACCACCGCTATCAATCTTATCTTAGTTATCTTCTTCTTTCGGCTCTCCTTCGCCTAAATCTGAAATATATATATATATATATATATATATATATATATATATATATATATTTTATGTTAAGAAAGATTGGACACAAACATTTGAAGGAAAAGGACTCACCAGTCTTTAATCAAGATGAATGACGAGCTGAATCATATCATTTTAATTTTAATAAATAATAATATGATTATAAAATATATATCTACATATTAATCTATAATGCGCAATGTAACTTTTTGACTTACGCTCAATAAGTAAATGATTCATGTCTGTCTGTCACTATCTCTTATCACTATCGCTATCAATTTTATTTATGCTATATTTTCTCTTGAAATGATAGCAATCTTATCAAGTTTTAATGATTGGTGGACGTCAGGATTCAAATTTCATATATAAAAATTATTGCTAAAAAAATAATTATGTAATTAAAATATAATCCTCCAATTCATTATCTGAAATGACATCTATGAGATGTGAATGTATTGATTTTACATAATTAATTAATTTTTCTTAATTAGTTGATGTTAAATAAATTTTTATAGAATTGATTATGACTTGTGAATAATTGATTAAATGAGATTTATCTATTAAGTAATATTTTAAATGATTAAATTTAATTTATTCATTATGATGATATTAATTTATAGGTATACATTCTTTATTATATGATTGTTGATGAAGCAAATTCCAACCGAAGTGGAATAGTTTCATCTTACTTAAATTTGGTTATAAGTTAGTGCGACCTATAAGAAAAAACAAGAGTCAAGTGGGTTAGGCAAAGTGCCTAGCAATGTCACTCTGACGATCAAGTTAGATAATTAATTCAATTAAAAAGATTAAGAACAAAAGTACTTGCACTTGTTTGTGTGTATCTGAATATAACTTAGAGGGTTGATTTCTTGAGGTATTTATAGAATATAAGTCCTTACATGAATTGGATATAGATTTCCTTGACTGGTTCGGATTTGGAATGGCATTAAGCATGATTCCATCTTCCAACATGAAAACGAACTCCGTTCCATGGTGGCCTGATATTCACCTTTATTAGGCTTTTAAGCATATTGGATTGGGCCGGACCCAACTTATTTTATAGCCCAGTTCGGTATATTTTGTCCCTTATCAGTGACCCCTCCATTTCAGCGAAGTCAGGATTTTGTGAACTTCGGTTGAAACAGTTCGGTTTCTTTTAAATATCTGAACGTTCTGGTGTTCTTTGCCTTTAATGCATTGTTCACTTCGATTTGAGGCTTTGACTCTTGATTTAGAATTTCGAGAGTCTTCGACCTATCTTTTCGCGTCTACTCAAGATTCAATCATTTAATGTTAAAGCATTTTTTTAGACACGTGGCATAATCCTAGCCTTGAAGTCCAGGATTGTACTTTATCTCTGCCGCCTATTTTATTTTTTAAATGATTAATTAGCTCATTTTTCTAGGGTTTAATTTCTTTTAAAAACCCTTTCTTCTTCATTTTTCTGAAAACTCTTGCATTCAAAAATTTTTCAGAAGTCTTTTTCTTCTCTTTGCTTTCTCAGTACTCTCCTGTTTTCATGTCTTCTTATTTTCTATCTTCATCACATTGCAATGGCTCCAAAGAAAGACGAGAACTCATATCAAAGCATCAAAACTGATTTAGAGAATGCTTGGAGAGATATTCCTTCTATTTTGAAGACCAAAGATTTAAGCAGTTTTGCTGAGAATTTGGAAGATCAAGAGAAATTCGCTGTGAATTTTCCAAAATTGGATGCTAGAATTTTTGTCAATTCCAGCATCCCCAATACTGTTGAGATGACCAAAGATAATGATCACATCATCTTCTTTTATCATCAAATAGAGGCTGGTTTGCAATTTCCACCATCTCCCTTTTTGGTGGAATGTTTCAACTACTTCTGTATCAATCCAATGATGCTATCACCGAACTCGATTCAGGACCTTCATCAATTTGAGGTGATTTGCAAAGCCTTGGGTTTGCGCCCAACTGCAAGGATGTTTCAATGTTTTTTCAAATTCATTCGCTCTGGCGACAGACGGGTATGGTGTACCGGTGCGAAGCCTGGGCGCAATCTGTTTGTTAACAAACCTAACAAGGTAAACAACTGGCACAACAAGTTCACAACGGTGGTGGTTAAGGAGTAGTTCTGAGGTAATGAGGGCTTCGGATTTCGAGGAACTCTTCAAGTTCCTACTGTTTACGGTCTTCCTGATATTCCCATGAACCTCCTGCCTAAGGAAATCATCGCAATGGAGACTCTTATAAAGGATGACTGCTCCTATGATATGGGGAAGCTTGACTTTGCTTCTCGTATCAAGGATGCACGAGGTAAGACTATGCATCTCGTCATTAATGATATTAGGGGTGAGTTTTCACCTCTTTCTATCTTCGTTCTTGCTTAATCCATTTATTTCTTTGTTGATTTTTCCTTTTTTTTTTTTTTTTTTTTTGCAATCTGGCTTACCAACAAAGATAATTCCTACAAAAAGATTTATGAATTATCAAAGGCCCTAGGTTTAACCCCTTCACCTTTTAACAAAGCTGTTTTCCTCCCTATTTTGGTGGAGCGAACTGGCAAGCTCAGGACTGCCAATGCTTCTGATTGGGGTGATAAATCATCTACTGGAGAAAAACGAAAAGCTTCCTCTTCTCCGAATAAACCTATCCCCAAAAAGAAGAGAAGGCTGGTAAAAGCAGTTGTTGGTAGCTCTTCTCAAACTAAGGCCCTTGTCCCAGTTGCTCTAGTTGCGAAGTCAATGGTTAAGACTTCTTCAACTTCGAGAGCAGCAGGCAAGGTGACCTCCACTACAGTGACTACTCTAGCCATCGCAACTGCACCACCTCAAGATCCTCTTATTGCTATCTCCAGTGATGGCGAGGATGCACTTCCAGTCTTCAAGCTCGTCCTCAAATCAACAGGTGATTCTTCTTCCTCTTCTGAGCGGACTACTTCTGACCCCTTCAGAGACTGATTTTATAATAGTGACATTTTTGATGTTATGGTTGAAAGAATCCGAGAAAAAGTTCCACCTCGTCAAATTGTTGATGAGGTTATGCGGATGGGGACTACTCTTGTTGACGAGCCTTCTATCCCTGATGTCCCAGAACCTGATCTAGGTATATTTTTTGTCTGCGATGAGTCTCCTCAAACATTCTGCTATGATGATCTCTTCAATTTAGCAGGTTTTTCATGTTTCTCTTTATTTTCTATTTGCGCATTGTCTTTTTGCTTAGTGCTAATTTTATGTCTACCTCTTTTCAGCAATTGAGAGTTCAGAGAAAGCAACTACATCCACTCCTATAATCCTTCTTCCACAAAGTGTCTCTTTGGATGACTTTATGGATGAAATGGAGCAAGCTGATAACTTCGTTCCCTCCTCTGTACTTCCCATCTCTGACCCTGATTTGCTTTTTCAAGCTGGCGTAAATGATACGAGGCTTGCCTCCGTGATTGTTAGGGAAGGAGAGGAAGATGTGGAGGCTGCAAGGGATCCTGTGGTGGACGAGGTCCCTGATGTGATTGAAATCAGAGTTGCCTCAATACTTGAGATTAATTTGGTCGAAGTGAGGGAACCGGAGCTGCCTCAAACCGAGCTCATACCTTCACCACCTCGTGGTGATATCTTGAATAAGGGGACTTGGTCCGCCACCGAACCTGCAATGGACGAGGCTTCCTTTGTTATGAAGTCTGCTTTTCCTGAGCAGCTGCTAGTGGACTCCGAATCAACTTTTGATGAGGTATATATATTTTTGATCTATTATTATGCCTTTCTTGTTTCTTCCTTCTCATCTCTAATCTTTATTTTATTTTTATTTTTATTTTTATTTTTATTTTTATTTTTATTTTTATTTTTCAGTTGTTGAATTTGAATAAAAAAGTTGGAGAAAAGTTGACTGAATTTTCCCGTTATCATTATGTGGTGCGAAGGAAATTTTCTTCTAATTATCCATAAACAGAACGCAGCGATCTCATCTCTTCAACTTTCTTATCAAGAGGTGACAAAGAAGTTGAATCTGGAAGTTTCCTCTTTACAAGCTGCCTTGGAGGAGGAGAAAAAGAAGCAAATTGATTTAACCAAGCTGGAAAGCTTGTGAGCCGAAGTGAAGAGCTTAGCAGGGGAAAGGGATCGTTACAAAGGTCTTTTTGCCCAAAAATCTAAAGAGTTGGAGTGATTATCTGTAAACCTAAATGCCAAGTTATCAGACTATGAAGCTGAAGTGAAGAGCAAGGACTCTGATCTTCTGGATCGTCAGAAGGTGATAGAGGAGCTCCGATCTAAAGTTAAGAAGCTGCAAGCTGAGATATCTGACCTCAGAGGACAAGTCAAATATTTTCCTGAATTGATGAAAAATTTTAAAGTGGTCGAGAAAAAAATTGGCGATCTTAAGACAAAGCTAGATAGCTTGGAATGTCTTCCCAAGAAGGCCGAAGAGGAGAAGGCTACAATCATTCAAGATTTCTTGGCTTCCCCTGAATATAAATGTTGGTTGGCCTTGGATTCTGCATCAAAGGCGATAACTTACTATAATATGGCCATTGATGCTTGCGCTGCTAAATTCCCTGAGGTCCTTGCTCATGTGCCGAAGCGGATGTTCGTTCCAACCAGCTTGACTTCGTCTCCTGCTTCTTCAAGTTAGGTTCGTCTTGCTTCTGCTTCAACTACTCCAGCTGCTCCAACTTCTCAAGAGCATCCTCCTACCTCATGATATTTTTCCTTTATATATATATATGTACATATATATATATATATATATATATATATATATATATATATATATATATATGTACATTTTGTAATTAATTAAACAATAAATACAATTCCATCTTTCTTTCACTATTCTGCCCATTTTATTTTTATGTAGCTTGATTTATTGAAAGCATACTTAGTTTACTGCTCTAGTTAACTTCAACCTCACACCATTATTCTTTTGTTATTTTACTTGTTTGTTTTCTTGATGGCAAACTGTCTTGCTAAGGTTATTGTTCTCTTAGTAGAGAATCACCTCGTGTTCGTTTGCTGGGTCTTTTTTCTCTTTAATAGCAATTATGTTATGCAATAGAAGATTTCTAAGGTCACTTGTTGCTCAGTTTGACTTCGTTTGTGTTTAGGTACTTCGGTTCTCTCAATAGAGGACTACCTAGTTGATTTCTGCCTAGCTTTGTCTAGGTGTCTTTTTGCCTCGCGGTCTTTCGCCTAGCCTTTCCTAGGTCTTTCACTATCTCAACAGAGAGTTGTCTTGCGGACTTTCGCCTAGCCTTTCCTAGGTCTTTTTGCCTCACGGTCTTTCACCTAACCTTTCCTAGGTCTTTCACTCTCTCAACAGAGAGTTGCCTCACAGACTTTCGCCTAACCTTTCCTAGGTCTTTCACTCTCTCAACAAATAGTTGCCTTGCTGACTTTTGCCTAGCCTTTCCTAGGTCTTTTTACCTCGCGGTCTTTCGCCTAGCCTTTCCTAGGTCTTACTGCCTCGCGGACTTTCGCCTAACCTTTCCTAGGTCTTTTGTTCTCTCAACAGAGAGTTGTTTTTTTTTTTTAATTTGAAGGAAGAAAATAATTTTATTGATAAAATTTCTTGAGATGCTGAATATTCCAAGTATGCAAAACTTCGTCATTTTGCATTGTTACAAGCTTGTAGGTAGCTGGTCCTATCACTCTTTTAACTTTAAAGGGTCCTTCCCAATTAGGTGCTAGCTTGCCTGTTCCTTCTCTTTTGCATGTAGCTTCTAGATTCCTCATGACTAGCTCTCCTTCTTTGAATCTTCTAGCTTTTACTTTCTGATTGAAGTAGCTTGCAGCTCGTTGCTTGTAAGCAGCCATCCTGATGCTCACCTTTTCTCGGAGTTCTTCTAAGAGATCTAGATCCAGTCTTCTTGCTTCATTATTGTCTTCGCAATTTGTGAAATGGATCCTTCCACTGGGTAAACTAAGGTCAACTGGAATAACAGCCTCGCTGCCATATGTTAGGCTGAAAGAAGTCTCTCCTGTGGGCTGTCTTGGGGTAGTTCGGTATGCCCATAGAACATGATGAAGCTCATCTACCCAACTTCTCCCATATGAGTCTAATCTTCTTTTTAATCCCTGAAGGATTGTTCGATTGGTCACTTTGGTCTGTCCATTTGACTGGGGATGGGCTACTGAGGAGAAGTGTTGCTTTATATTAAGTCTAGAATAAAAAGCCCTTACTTTAGCATTATCGAAATGCCTCCCTTTGTCACTAACAAGCTGATACGGTACTCTGAACCTGCACACTATAATTTTCCACAAAAAATTTATTACCTTTTCAGCTGTTATTATTGCGAGCAGCTCTGCTTCTACCCATTTAGTGAAATATTCAACTGCTACAAGAAGGAATTTTCTTTATCCCGAAGTTGTTGGGAATGGCCCCCACTATATCTATACCCCATTTTGCAAAAGGCTATGAGGTAGCAATTGGCATTTGTTCTGCTACAGGGACATGTCTTCCTCGCTCAAATTTTTGGCAGGAGGGATATTTTCTAACAAAAGCAATGGCTTTTTCTTTCATTCTAGGCCAAAAATACCCTTGTCGAACTGCTTTTGCTGCTAACATTTTTCCACCGATGTGCATTCTACAACATCCCTCATGAATTTCCCTCAAGACATATTCTGCCTCGCTTGGTTTTAGGCATCTCAGCCATGGGAGAGAGAATGCTTGTTTGTAAAGTATATCATTATGAAGAGAGAAGTGGCACTTCTGTGTTTCACTTTATTGGCTTCTTTAGGATCTTATGGTAATTCTCCTTTTTCGAGGTATGCTTTAATTGGATCCAACCATATTGGTTCTTCATTAAGCTCTATTACCTCTTCTCCTTCTTGAATGCTTTGATGCCCCAAAGTCCCTATAAAGATATTCTGTGGCAGTTCGATTAGGTGCGTTACTGCAAGTTTGGAAAGGCTATCTGCTTTATTATTTTTATTCCTTGGAATTTTGTGAATCTACAGCTTGACTCCTCGATCTACCATTTTCTGAATTACCTCTATGGTTTTCTCTAAATATTTGATCATGGAAGGTTCTTTAGCTTCAAACTCTTTTTCTATCTGTCCGACGACGAGCTTGGAATCACTGTAAACTTTCAGCGATGTTAAATGAAGATAGTCTGTGAACATTAGCCTTTGGATTATTGCCTCATATTTTGTAATATTATTGGTTGCCTCGAATCCAAGTTTTAAAGTGTATTCTATCATAAACCCTTGTTCGTTTTTTTAGACTATCCCGATGCCACTTCCTTCTTTGCCACTAGCCCCATTAACAAATAGTTCCTAGCTTAATTCATCTTCACAGTTTTGTTCTTTTGGGTTTGACCCCCTTGTATCTGTCTTTGGTTCGGCTTTTGTGACTGCGGTGCCGAAGGAACATTCAGATAAAAAATTTGTAAGTGCTTACGCTTTAATGGCTGATCTAGCTCGGTATTGTAACCCATGTTGACCCAACTCCACCGACCAACACAACATTCGCCCTGATGTCTCTAGTTTATGAAGTATTTTTTGTAGGGGTTGGTCAGTCACTACTATACCCTGGTGTGCTTATAAATAAACTTTGAATTTTCTGGCAGATAAAACCAAGGCATAAGCTATTTTTTCTATGGGTGAGTTATTCAGTTCGGCTCCGTGTAGAACTTTGCTGAAGTAATATATTGGTCTTTGCACCGATCTCTCTTCTTTGACTAGTACCGAACTGATAGCTTGTTCCGAAGCAAATAAATAGATAAGCACTTCTTCTCTTGGTAAAGGTCGGCTTAGCACTTGTTCTGAGCTGAGAAATATTTTCAGCTGATGAAAGGCATATTGGTAGTCCTCGGTCCATTCAAAAGTAGCTGCCTTTCGTAATTTTTTGAAGAAGGGAAGGTATTTTTCAGCTAGTTTAGACAAAAACCGACTCAGAGCAACAATTCTTCCTGTTAACTTATGTACCTCTTTGGTATTACGAGGTGCTGGCATTTCTAATATTGCTTTCACTTTGTCTGGGTTCGGTTCAATTCCCTTTTCACTCACCATATACCCTAGAAATTTACCTCCTTGTATGAAAAAGGCACACTTCTCTGGATTTAACTTCATGCCATACTCATCCATGACTTTTATTACCTCGTTCAAATCTTTAAGATGTTCTTCGAAGCTTTTGCTTTTGACTATCATATCATCTACATAGGCTTCTAAATTTTTCCCTAGCTGGTTTTTGAACATCTTATTTACCAGTCTCTAATAGGTTGCTCCTGCATTTTTTAGACCAAAAGGCATAGAGACGTAATAATAAGTCCCTTTTTCAGTTATGAATGAGATGTTTTCTTCGTCAGCTGGATACATCCTTATTTGATGGTACCCCTGTTTTGCATCTAATGAAGACAGATATCCATACCCTGCTGTTGAGTCCACCAGTTTATCAATCATGTGTAAGGGTAGGAATCCTTTGGACAGGCTTTATTCAGATCTGTGAAATCTACACACATTATTTAAGTTCCATTTGACTTCTTTACCAGGACTACATTAGCGAACCAGTCCGGATATTGTACTTCCCTAATAAACCCAACTTTCATCAATTTATCTACTTCTTCATCTATCACAACTTGTCTTTCCAGACCGAAGTACCTTTTCTTCTGTTTTACTAGTCTATGTGAGGGGTCGACATTAAGGTGGTGAGTGATGATGTCTGGGTCTACCCCTTTTATTTCATTTGAAGACCATGCAATGGTAGATAGACGTCTCGATAGAAATTGGTGAGCTTGATGCTTTTGTTCACCCCTTAGGGAGGAGTTAATTAATAAGTACTTTTCCGATCGTTCTCCTCCCATTGGTATTTTTTCCAATTTCTCTACCAGTTCGATTTTTTGCTCTGGAATTCTGTATTCCGGTTCAACCAAGGCGAGCTCTTCTACTGGATGCGAGGTGGATACCTTTTTCTGCTTTTTCCTCTCTGGCTCTCCTCTGTCTTGTGTCCCATATACACATATTTCTCCCCCGTCTGGTTTGGGGATAGTCATTTTGAGTTGTCTGATGTTAGTTGATGCATCAAAGTCATAAAGGAGAGGCCTTCCGAACACGATGTTATAGCTTAGTGGTAATCTCACTACCACAAAATTTGTCATTACTGTAACACAATCCGGGGTAGAACCTACTGTAATAGGTAACCTTGCGATCCCAACCGATGGTATTTCTATTCCATCTAGAGTGCGAACTGGATTCCTAATGTTCTCTAGATCACTCTCTTTGAGCCTCATCTTTGTGTATGCTTCGACTGTGAGCAAGTTTACCGAACTGCCATTATCTACTAACACTCTTTTTACTAAGAAATTGGCTACCACTGTTTGGATGATTAATGGATTTGAGTGAGGGTGTCTGATTTGGCTTCCATCCCCTCTTCTAGTTGGTACTGGACATCCATTCCAAAAGACGAACTTAGGTTCCTTACTCTTTCTTTAGGAGGCTTTACGCTGATTTTTGCTCATTATTAATTCATCTAGTCCACCTGTTAAGCAATTAATAACTCCTGCTGAACCATCATTAATAGCTTGCTTCCCTTTATCTTTGTTGGCTTCACCCTGATTAGCCTTCACAAAATTATTCAAGTATCCCTGGTTGATCAATCTTTCAATTTCTTCTAGTAATTGCCTGCAATCATTGGTGTTGTGACCATGAGTGTTGTGAAATAGGCAATATTTATTTTTATTTCGCCATTTTGGTGGGGTAAACATCGGTTGTGGGCGAGTCCAGATATCCTAATTCTTAAAAGTTGCGAACACCTCTGCTGGGCTCGCATTTAGTGGAGTCAATTTGGTCAGGTCTAAGGTATGAGGTGGTCTGTTCTTCTCAATCCTACTTCTTTTATTTTCCCTACTGGGTTCTTCCAGTTTCTTGGTTCTGCTGTCTACTTTAGGACTTTCACTTGCCCTTCTTTTCTTAGCGAACTTATTGAAAGAGTATGCATCATCTTGTCTAATGTATTTTTGGGCAATGGCTATAACTTCTTCCAGGGTGCGAGGTGCATACCTGCATAACGCTTTGAAGTAATCTATATGGAAGGTTCCATTTTGTAGGGCCTCTACTGCCCTAGGTTGGTCGAGTTGTGTGACTTTTAGGGCCTCCCTATTGAAATGAGCTACATAATCTCTCAAAGGCTCTTCTTCTTTCTGTGTTATAGTCTCGAGACTTTGTGTTCATTTTTCTACTGTAAATCTCTGCATAAACTGAGTGGCGAGCTGCCCAAAACTAGTAATGCTTTTTTTCTTTCAAGCCATCGACCCACCGAGTGGCTGCTCCTTCTAGAGATCCTCTGAAGGCCCTGCATAGGACCTCTTCACTTCCTGTCTACAATTCTACCGCATGTTTGTAATCCATAACATGGGCTCTTGGATCAGTTTCACCGTCATATTTTTTCAGGTTTGGGGGTTTGAACTTACTGGGAATTCTGTATTCTTGTATGGACCTAGTGAAAGGAGATTTGAAGGCCAATTTGAGATTTTTGTCTAGAAACTTTTTATTTTTATCTTCAGCAATCTGCTCTAGAAACTTTTTAAAGGTTTCTTTTATCTCTTCATCCTTTTTTTGGCTAATGACTTCCTGACTGGAAGACTCGGAGAGAGATTCTCCTTCCCTTCTAGTCCTCTTTTTGGATTGTCTCATTTCCTTGGTTCTGTTATCTGGGTCAGCCCTGTTTGAACGCCGAGGATGGTCTTCCTTACTTCGACATTATTACTAAGTCTGACTATTTATGATCTTACTCTTTCCCTACTTTTTTCAATCACACGATCTTGGTTTCATGTTTCTGGTGGTATTTCTTCGAAGTCGAGCCTTCGAGTAAGATCTGCTCCTAGTATTACTTCGGTGTTTGCCTGGATATTGATTGCTGAAGTAGTTTGAAGGGTTTACAGGGTGCTTAGCAACAATTGTAAAGTTGACACAGCCTCAGGAGTTAACAAGACAGATGAATTCCCACTCTGAACTGGGACTATAGCACTCAATTGTTGTAGCGTAGATGCTACATTAGTATTTGAGGTTCGTCCGAGCGGAGTGACATGAGTCTCGACATGGTTTTCCACCCCTAGGTGAATTTGGGAACTTCTAGGATCTCTGGGAAGGTTTTCCCGATTATTATTATCTTCTGATTGAACCATACTTCTTGATTAAATTCTTCTATAGGTCACGAAATTTGAGAATATTTAGGAAAGATTTTCTGATTATCGTTCCCATAGACGACGCCAATTTGATGAAGCCAATTCCAGCCAAAGTGAAATAGTTTCACCTTGCTTGAATTTGGTTATAAGCTGGTGCAACCTGTAAAAAGAAACAAAAGTCAAGTGGGCTATGTAGGGTGCCTAGCAATGCCACTCCGACAATCAAGTTAGATGATTGATTCAATTAAGAAGATTAAGGACAAAAGTACTTGCATTTATTTGTGTGTATCTGAATGTACCTTAGAGAGTTGATTTCTTGAGGTATTTATAGGATATGAGTCCTTACATGAATTGGATATAGATTTCCTTGACCGGTTCGAATTTGGAATGGCATTAAGCATGATTCCATCTTCCTATATGGAAATGAACTTTGTTTCATGGTGGCATGATATTCACCTTTATTGGGCTTTTAAGCATATTGGATTGGGCCGGGCCCAACTTACTTTATAGCCTAGTTCGGTATTGTAATAACCTAAGTAAAGTTTAGAATTTCAAGGTTTAACTAAATTATTAAATTATTTAACTGTGATAATTTTCACATGTTATTATGTGATAATGGGAATTAATTATTAAGTACTATAAGCATATAATAAATAAAAATTGATATTGGTATGCTTAGAGAACTAATGTAAGAGGAAAACAAAAGTTTTGATTAAATAACTATTTATTATATGTAGTAAATTTATTAAGGATGGAATATATATATATATATATATATATATATATTGGGCTATAAATTACAAATTTGGGCCGGCCATGTTGAATAAATAAAGGAAAAATTAATTTTGTTAAGTTAACTATTGTAGGAAGATGAAAGATAAATTTGAAGTGGGCCTACTTGTCTTCAAAGTCAACATTTGACATAAATTAAAAATTTCTTAAAAAGAATAATAAAATTACTATTATGAAAATTGTAGATAGTTATCTACATATAATAAATATATTAGAAATTTAATAAAAAGCTTAATTATTATAACCATTGGATCAAAATCAATCCTTACCATCCATCTTTGATGACTAGGCTATAAAGCTAGAAAATTCTAATTTTCTATCTCATTCTCATCATTTAACAAAAGACTTTGTTACCTAAGATGAACCAAGAAGGGGGGTTGAATTGGTGAGCAATTAAAAAATTAATTGAACAAGAAAGAAAGAAAAAAAAGAACACAAAGATTTATAGTGGTTCAGATTATAACCAATCCTACATCCACTCCCTAACCTCAATTGGGTATTTTACTATCAATGGAGTTTTACCAAGTTCACTCCCAATTTAGTGTTTAAACTCACACTAAACTTTAAAAGTGTTTTCCCAAAGCTCACACTCAAACTCCTCAAGTGTTTTCACTAGGCTCACACTCAAACCTCACAAGTGTTTTCACTAGGCTCACATTCAAACCTTTACAGTAGAGAATGATTTGTAAAGAATGAAACTAAACTCACTCTTACAAATAGCTAGTACAAAAGATAGAAAAATGTAATCTAGTTTAGAATAAATTTTAGCACACAAAGATGTTCTAGATGTATGAAAAGTTCTCTTAACTTCACCTTGAGTCTTTAGATATATATATAGGTCTTCATTCCATGCTCAAACAGCCATTTTAGTGCTCTAAAAATGGTACTAGACAAGTTTCAACGGTTATATAACTGCTATATTCCAATGGTTATATTTAAAATTTTGAAATCTTGAGCTATATAACTTCAAATGATGATCCATTTTTTTTTATTGGAAACTTGGAGCAGTCTACTACAACTTTGTAGTTTTGACAAACTTTAAAATAATCCATCTTCATGCTCTAAAAAATCAAAATTTTTTATTACTCATCTAGTCATGACAGTTTGAACATACTTCAGTATTTCACCCAATGCTTCTTTATACATCTCGGATTGATGTAAGGATTTTTGCATATGAAACTAGAATTTCAGAGATACATATCTGGAGAAGGGAATGTTCAAAATCCCTTTTTAGAATTAACGCCACTATTTCTAATTGACATCATCTGCTATTACCCAGTCTGACAACTTGAGCATAATTTAATTAAAAATTCAAAACTCTATTTTTCAAACTCCAAAAATTATACCAATTTTTGTTCCTAAAATTAGATTGATGTAGCTATCCATCCATATATATCTTGCATTTATAAACTATCCCAAGTAGTACAGTTTATTATTTAAATTTCAGTCAACAGTTTTGCTTCCATGGAGATCATCTTGATCTTCATATTTAATTTCTTTATTGCATCAAT
>CATKHJ010835019.1:0-10306 GCA_949750685.1 Vernicia montana
ACAAAATACTAATGGACTACAAATATACATTTAATACAATGGAACAATTGATTTATATAAACATATATTTATTGCCATATTATAATGTTGTTTTACATTTACATAATTATATACACTGCTCTAGGGCATATACTCTAACAAAAATATACACCAATCGCAAGAGTTTCCAGTACATCTTGAAACAAAGAGATCTGAATCTAAGGCAAAGAAGATGGGTGGAGTTGCTAAAGGATTATGACTGTCAGATTCACTACCATCCGAGCAAAGCTAATGTTGTTGTGGATGCTTTGAGTCGAAAATCAATGGGAAGCCTATCTCACATTGCATCGGGGAAAAATCCACCAATTAAAGAGTTGAAAGAATTATTCAACAAGGGGTTGAAATTGGAGATTTCCGAATCTGAAGTGCTTATGGCACACTTTCAAGTGAGGCCCATGTTGATTCATGAGATAAAGGCATTACAAGACAATGATCCTTCACTGGTTAAGTTGAAGAAAGAAGTGCAAGCAGGTCAAGCAGTAGAATTTCGGTTGAAAGAGAATATATTGATGCAAGGGAATCAATTATGTATACTGAATGTGGATGAGCTCAAAGAGAGGATAATGAAAGAGGCACATTAAGCTCCATATAGTATTCATCCAGGTGTAACCAAGATGTATCATGACTTGAGAGATTATTATTGGTGGCTTGGTATGAAGAAGGATATTGCTACCTTTGTGTCTTCTTGCTTGACATGTCAACAAGTCAAGTTTGAGCATTAGAAACCTTCAGGTCTTCTGCAAGAGATCTAATTGCCAAAATGGAAATGGGAATGAATCATAATGGACTTCATAGTCGGATTACTAAGGACTTCGAGGGGTTATGATTCCGTTTGGGTGATTGTGGATAGATTAACCAAATCAGCCCATTTTTTAGAAGTAAAGACTATATACACTGCAGCTCAGTATGCTCAGTTGTATTTGGACAAGATTGTGAGCTTACATGGAGTGCCAATATCCATCGTCTCGGATAGAGGTACTCAATTTATATCTAGATTCTTGCAAAAGTTTTAAGAAGCATTAGGCACACAACTGAATTTCAATATTGCTTTTCACCCACAAACAGATGGACAATCCGAACGAACCATACAAACATTGGAAGACATGTTATGTATGTGTGTGCTTGACTTTGGTGGGAATTGGGACAAGTATCTACCTTTGATAGAGTTTGCTTACAACAATAGCTATCATTCCATCATCAGTATGGCACCGTATGAAGCATTATAAGGTCGAAAATGTAGATCGCCGGTATGTTGGATGGAAGTCGGTGATAAACATGTGGAAGGGCCGAATTTGATTAAAGAGACTTCAGAGAAAGTACCAATCATCAGAGAAAGATTGAAGACGGCCTTCAGCAGGCAAAAGAGCTATGCAAATCCGAAGCGGAAGGATGTTAACTTTTCAATAGGAGATGATGTCTTCTTAAAGATCTCTCCTATGAAAGGTGTTATGAGGTTTGGAAAGAAAGGTAAACTTTATCCAAGGTACATTGGGCCATTTGAGATATTGGATAGGATTGGCAATGTATCGTATAGGCTAGCCCTTCCTCCAAGCTTAGCCTATGTGCATCCGGTGTTTCATGTATTGATGTTGAGAAAATATGTACTGGATCCATCGCATGTTCTTCAACCTCAAGAAATGGAAGTGGATAAGGATTTGTATTATGAAGAAGTCCCAATTTCGATCATCGATCGACAAGTGAAGAAGCTTCGTAATAAGGAAATAGCATTGGTAAAAGTTCATTAGAAGAATCATGATTATGATGAATGTACTTAGGAAGATGAACAAGATATGATACATAAGTACCCTTATTTGTTCTTTGTATAGTTGTATTTATGCCATGTGTATGATATGTATAGGTAAATTTAAGGACGAATTTTCTATAAGGAGGGGAGAATGTAATACCCCAAATATTCATGCATGAATTTCTATGTGATAATATGTATAGTTATGTGTAGAACATGAGCTAAATTTTTTTTATGCTATGATAGAATTGGGTTAGTGGAAAATGGGTCCCATTCCCTACTAACACCTTATTATATATATATATATATATATATATATATATTTATATATGCTTATGTCTAGATTCATTGAACCTAGACACTTGCTACCATTTTCATTTCATCTTCAAAAGCTCACTAAAGCAAGAGACAAAAGCTTTCTTCTTTCTTCTTCTTCTTTTTCTTCATTTTTCTTCTTCTTTCTTTCTCCCTTTGGCAAGAGTGAATCTCCATTAAAGGAAAAGCTTCAAAGGTAATGATCTAAATCACTTTCTTTATCTAGATCTTGTGATTTATACTTGTTATTTTGAGAAGTTCTTCTTCTTCTTCTTCTCTTTCTTCTGATTTACCCAAATGGGTTTCTAGAAAGGGAATTCCTTAAGGAAAATGTCATTGAAAGATGATTTGTAAACATGAATTGGGGGATGTTGAGTGTATAAAAATGGATTTTCAAAAGAAGATGAAAATGGATATTCAAAAGAAGATATCAAACTTTCCCATTTTTGATGATAATGAGTTTTTAGAATCCTTTGTTGATTCTATATTTTTATTGATGATAAGAGTTAAGTTATAAGTCATTTGCATGATATAGAAGTTGATTTTTGTGGATTTAGTTTTGGGTATGAGTAAATGGCTCTTCTTCCTCTAACCAATTGAGGATTTCCCAAAAATCCTGCCCAGTAGCATGGTACGGGCAAGGGTAGGCCCGTACCCTTGGGCGTACCATTGCTTCTGGAATGCCCCTTAGGGTACGGGCAGGGGTACGCCCGTACCTCTGGGCGTACCCTAGCTATTGGAAAATTTTCTAAATGGTACGGGCAGAGGTATGCCCGTACCCTTGGGTGTACCATTTATGGGTGATAAATTTCAGCACACTTCTATTTCTATAGCTTGCATACTAAATTGATAGATATGTAAGACTTAGATGAGTTATGATTGGAAGGAATTAAATTGTTGATATTTCTATTTGGATTTTCTACAGATTCTCATAGAGATTCAAGAAGAGTTGATGATGAAGATTGTGATCATCACATTTGCTTGCTTTAGAGATTGATTCAAGATTATTTTGGATATAGCATTGTCAAGGTGAGTGATACTTATACTATTATGATTGTGTTTTGAACCATGAGGTATAATTTCCTAATTCCTTCATGAACTACCAAAAATTTATTGATTATGTGTAAATATCCTTTTGTGATATAACTTCATTGTATTCATGAACCATGATTGAACCAAGACCATGCTTATTGTATGACTATGATATGAACCTCTAAAGAACCAATTCATGATTCATGATCCCTTTTGCATAAATATCCATGACCATGAACCCAAGCAGAAAACCCCAACTCTGATGTGGAGCAAGACATTAGGCATTGTGCATAATGTACTCCGTTGGATAGAGTAAAGTATCCAAGCTCTAGCTAGAAAGGGCTATGGTGTCCTAGTCGTGAAATCTGATCAATCTTGCGCAGAGATGAGGGTATGCTCCATTAAGAAGAGCCTCTACCTCTCATGTTCATGATTGAATATGTTATATGTCTCAGTTCTTGGTAACGCCTAAATGGCATATACTCATTCTCATGGGGAACGTTAAGACTTATGAACCTCTATTCAAGTTATTGCTATTTCTACTAAACATGACATGTACATGATGAATGAACCATGAACTACTATTATTGTATAAGCCATGAACTATTGTTATTGCATGAACCATGAACCCTTCTTGTGAGCCATCTTTGGAACACCAAACCTCACAAGTATAGTAGTATAATTATTACTCACTGCTTTATCTCATTAGTGATTCCATTTTTTTCAGGTGAGCTATAGTTTATCAGTTAAGTTTCCAAGGCATTCTTCTTCTCCTGTCCTCGAAAAATTTGGTGATCAATGTAAAGCTCATTCTTATTATTCTTTTTGTATAGATGATGATTTGAATATTAGATGCTTCATGGTACATGTAAAGAATGATATTCTTTTGGCCTTTAAGGCATTGTCTTATGAATGATGTAATATGCAAGATGACTTAAGATATGATTATTGATGAACACATGAGATATGAATCAATATTGATGAATATGGTTAGCGTGATTGTCAGGTTTAGATCTTGGGAGACATGTATGTGATGATATGCATGATATTGATATGGATGATAGAATGGCAAGGTTCCTACGGGTTTTCGGTGGCCTTATGCCTACCTATGCCCAAGGATCGTCGCAGCTCGAAAGTCAGGTCGTGATAAATGGCCAGCCCATTAGGGCTCATATTTTGGTGGAGCTTAACTACACTAAGGTTAGAATAAGTTAACTATGGTAAGAATGGTAAGTAATTGGGTTAGACACCAAAGTTGACTAGAAAGCCACCAAATTTGACTAAGTCCATTTCTTAACAATGGTAGAAATTTCATCTTACCACCACCATTGTCCATGTTCATTTTTCCTCATCATTATTTATGCCAAGTCACCATCCACTTAAGAGTGATCTTAGCCATCCATCATGATTGATCATAACCATCCATCTTGATTGAATCATAGCCATTAAGATTGAGAGATTAAATCACCACCCTTAATTTCATTTACATATAAAGTGAAAAGATGCATTTTTTTTCATTTGTAACTAAACATATTCTCACCAAAAATAAAAGTTCTCAACTTATTCTTAAACCTAGAACACCAAATTAAAGCATTTCAAGGTAATGATTTGTGCTTATTGAGTTATTTCTTTGTTTCTAGCTTAAGCTTGTTGAGTTAGTTTAAAATATATGCTTTTCTTTTGATTTCTATGGTTCAATTTTGTTAAGATAATTCATGGAAAAGTTAATTTTAATACGTTATGTGATGGAATATGAGAATTTGAGTTAAGTATTTGGGGTTGAGCATGTGAAATTTGGCAAAGGGAGCATGAAACCCAAGTTGGAAATTTTCCAACCATAGGTTCGGCCAAAACAAGTTTTTGGGGAAGTATTCTAAATTTTTTTAATATTATCTAAGGTCACTTGGGGTGTATAAAAGTGGTTTGGAAGTGTCAAATTGAATTATGGGGATTTTGTACAAAACTTGAAAATGTTAAAGGCATAATCCATGTTATAAGGGAAGTATGTGATTTGATGAATGTTTTTGATGTTTGATTGATGCTATAGACTTTATCTCATGCTAATTTCATTATTCAAAGATCAATTTAAGATTTGGTTAAGGAATTTTAGATTTTCCCCAAATCACCCCATTGTGGCAAAATTTGGGGTTTATGACAATTAAAGCAATTTAATTTCAATTGATTGATGGATGTTGATTGTTTGGATGTTAATTTGATGAATCTATGTTCAATTTGAAGTTTGGATATGAAATTGATAGTTTTCTCCAAATTCTAGGATTTTTAAGTCAAATTGAGAATTCCAAGATTTAAATTTGGACTTTTAAAATTAATTGGTAAATTAGATTTAGAATTTTGATGCAATTTGATGTTTATAAGGTGAAATTGAAATTTGGTTGGTGGAAATGATTTTTTTTTTTAAATATACCAAATTAGGGATTTTAAATTTAGAAGTGCATTAGTTCCATTGAATGTTAGAAAATTATTTGAATTAATTCCAATTGAGGAGTATGGGATTTAATTATGGAATTGGAAAGGAAAAGGAATTAAATTCTTTGATGGAAAGGTTCGGCCAACATAAGGATTTTTGAAATAAAATATTTTTTTTTGCTAATGTATCTATATGTGGTGTTGTTTAATGTGTTTGAGTGTATTTTGATGGTTAAGAATAGAAAAGTAATAATAAGGTTGAGTTAGGATGTGGTTAGTGTGATAAAGGAATAGTGATTAATGTGCAATTGTATTGTTTGTTTGTAGAACCTAAAGGCAAATGTATTGTTCGAGATACCGAGGAGTCTCATTGTAATTTACATTGAATATTTTGGAATAGGAGCTAAGGACTAGAAGGTGAGTACTTAATAATATAATACGATTTGTGCCTTAAATATGAGCATTAATGTTCAATCATTTCCTATTTGAAATGCATTGCAATTTTTTGGCAAGCATTATTTGTCTTATTGATTATTGAGACAAATTGAAAAAAATATTTCTTTATGACATTTGGCCAAATGAGCCTATATTGCTTTGATCTTATAATGTGATCAATGATGGGAACCTAATTATTTATTGCCGTATTATCCATTGAATCATTTCATGGATGGAAAAGGTAAAATGTTATGATGATACTATGACAAGAAGAATACCCCTCTGATGTCGGGCAATACATCGAACCTTGTGTATAATGGTAATGGGACCCACAGATAGGGTGAGATTATCCGAACCTTAGCTGGGAAGGGTTTAAGGTCCCCAGTACATATGACCTGATCAGTTGTGCATGTGACTAGGTATGTGGCAGTGAGCAAGGCATATGCCGCCACTCGATTGTTTATGGGGGAAACAGACCGTTTCGGAGAAATGAATTGTTTCTGCTAAAAACATAATATCTGTTGTAAATGTGCAAATTTTTCCATAAGGATAATTTTGATTAACATCGCTTTATTGCTATAAGGAGCCACCATTGTTCATACATCGCTTGTTTATCCTATATAATATTATTCTGTACTTACTGAGCTTTATCTCATCCCATAGTTGTTGTTTATTTTCAGGACCAGTTGATAGGTCAACAAGGTAAATTTCAAGTTCTATATCTTCACTTGGAAATTGCACAACTATTTTGGTGTTATGGTTTATGGTTATACAATATTTTAGAAGTTTCACTCTAGAGCTCCATGGATTGTTAAAGTTTGTAATAATTGTATAATTTAGCATATTATTTACATGGTGTGTGGTTTGGTATAATATTATTATAGTCCAAACACTTAAGTAATTTATGGGTGAGCTACGATAGAACTATTGGAAAATGGAGTTCAAAAGCAATAAGCATGAAAATGGTATTAAGTTGATAATTGTTCATCACATGGATAATTAATATGGTAATTATGGTTTCTATCTTGGGATAAGGGTAATATGGAAATTGATGGAATTAAATACATAATAAAGGGGTTCTACGAGTTTAGGTGACCCTATGTCTCTCTATACCCTAGGACAGTCATAGTTCAAAGTTGGGTCGTGACAGCCAGTCACTCCTTTGGGCTTGGGCCTAGTCCATTCTTTGGTCACTTACTTATACATACTTATGAAAATTTTTGATAGTTTTTGGGAAATGATCATTTTGCCCTTATTACAGTGTACATTACCTTAATCACTTACCAATGCATATTATTAAGCATGATAAGGGACAAAATATACTGAAATGGGTAATAAAGTGAGATGGGCCCAGCCCAATCCGATATACTAAAAGCCCAATAAAAGTAAAAATCAGGCCACCATGGAACGGAGTTCGTTTCCATGTAGGAAGCTGATTTCATGCTAAATGCCATTTAAAATCCGAACTGGTCAAGAAAATCTATATTCAACTCCTGTAAGGACTTATATCCTATAAATACCTCAAGAAATCAACCCTCTCAGGTACATTCACTTATACATAGGCAATACAATACATTGTCCTCAGTCTTCCAAATTGAGTCAATCATCTAACTTGACCGTCAGAGTGGCTTTCCTAGGCACCCTGCCTAGCCCACTTGATTCTTGTTTCTTCTTACAGGTTGCACCAGCACACATTCAAACTCAAGCAAGATTGAACGATTCCACCTCGGTCGGAATTAGCTTCATCAAATTGGCGTCGTTTGTGGGAAACGATTAATAAAAAATCTTTCCTAAATATTCTCAAGTTGTGACCTATAGAAGAATTCAATCAAAAAGTATGACTCAATCAGAAGATAATAATCGAGAGAATCCTCCTATAGATCCCATAAGTTCCCAAATCCCCTCAGGGATGGAAAATCATGCCGAGACTCATGTCACCCCACCCGGACGAACTTTTAATACTAATGTGGCATCCACACTATAACAATTGGGAGCTATAGTCCCAGTCCAAGGCGGGAACCAGTCTATCTTACTAACTCCCAAAGCTGTGTCCGTTTTACAATTGCTGCTTATCACTTTGCAAACTCCACAAGCTACTCTAGCAAATAATACTCAGGTGAATACCGAAGTAGTACCAGGAGTAGATTTTACTGGAAGACTTGACTTTGAAGAAATACCACCAGAAACACGAAATCAAGATCGTGTAGCTGAAAGGAGTAGATAAAGAGTAAGATCAGAAATAGTCAGATTTGGGGACAATGTTGGAAAGGAAAATCCCAATCAAAGGTGAAGTGATTAGACAGCCAGCAAAAATCGAAGTAGGGAAGGCCATCCTCGGCGTTCAAACAGGACTGATCCAAATAGCCAAAATAATAGAACTAAGAAAGGGAGACGATCTAAGAAAAGGGCTAGAAAGGATGGAGAATCTCTTTTCGAATCTTCCAGTCAAGAGGCGACTAGCCAGAAGAGGGATGAAGAGACAAGAGAGACCCTCAAAAAGTTTTTAGAAGAGATTGTTGAAGACAAAAATAAAAGATCCATAAACAAAAATCTCAGATTGGCTCTAAAATCTCCTTTCACTAGATCCATACAAGAATATAGATTGCCCAGTAAATTTAAGCCCCCAAACCTGAAAAAATATGGTGGTGAAACTGATCTAAGAGCCCATGTTATAGATTACAAACATGCAGTAGAATTGCAGATAGGAAGTGACGAGGTGCTATGCAGAGCTTTCAAAGGGTCCTTAGAAGGAGCAGCCACTAGATGGTTTGATGGCCTAGAAGAAAAAAGTATTACTAATTTTGGGCAGCTCGCTACTCAGTTCATACAGAGATTTGCAGCCAGTATTCAAGTGGAAAAATGAACACAGAGTCTCTAAGCCATCACTAGAATAAGAAGTAGAACATACCTCATTTGGAGAGTCTTCCAAGGCCATGAAACATAGATTTGCAACCTCTTCCTCTTCTTTATCATTGGAAGAGTCCTCATCCCATATAGCTTTGAAGCTTTTATTTTTCTCCTTGTCCCACTTCTTCTTCTTTTTGAGTTTGGGACATTCCGGTTTGATGTGGCCTTGCTTTCCACACTCATAACAAGTTACTTCACTCTCTTTATCCTTGTTGGCATTTGAGTTAGAGTTGGAAGGAAACTTCCTAAAGGATCTCTTCTTTTTACTCTTGATAATCTCTTTGACTCTTCTAGAAAGCATGGCTAACTCATCATCTTCTTCATGACTCTTATCCAAGTCACTTTGATTTTCATCATCATGTTGATCTTTGGTGGAGCATTTGAGAGCAATTGCCTTCTTCTTTTCAACTTGGAATTCTTCTTTCTCCAATGTCATTTCATGAGTAAGAAGCTTCCCAATGAGAACATTCATTGGAAGCATTTCAAGATCATGAGCTTCTTCAATTAATGAAACTTTGGATTCAAAGTTCTTCTTTGGAAGAGCTTTAAGAATTTTGTTGTTGATGTCTTCCAAGGAGTAACTTTTACCAAACTTCTTCAAGCTTGTGACTATGCCAAGGAATCGATTGGTCATATCGGTCACATTTTCATTGGGCTTGATCTTGAAGAGCTCATATTCATGAACAAGCATTTGAATCTTCTTTCATTTGACTTGCTTGGAGCCTTAATGGTAGTTCTCCAATATTCCAAATGCTATAAGCAATTGTACATTGTTAAACTCTTCCACATTCTTCTCTAGATAGGGTACTAAGAAGAATTGCCATAACTCTTTTGTTGTTCCCATTTTCTTTTCTTTGAGCTTCTACCCATTCTTTTCTTAGAATCATCTTTTCTACACCATCGATCACCTTTGATGGAGGCTTCTATTCTTCAAGCACACTATCCCATAGATCTACTAGATCACTACCAAGATAGACCTCCATTCTATACTTCCAATAAGCATAGTTGGTGACATCAAAGTGTGGTTTGAGATGATTGATCCCTTCGTCAGTCATTTAGATCTTTTCTCATGTTTTGAAGCTTGTAGAAATGAGACCTTTGCTCTGATACCACTTATTGCCCAATATGCGCCAAAAGGGGAGGGGGGGTTGAATTAGTGGGTAATTAAAAATTAATTGAACAAGGAAGAAGGAAAAGAATGAACATAAGGATTTATAGTGGTTTGGATTATAACCAATCCTACATCCACTCCCTAATCACCAATTAGGTATTTCACTATCAATGGAGTTTTAACAAGTTCACTCCCAACTTAGTGTTTAAGCTCACACCAAACTTTACAAGTGTTTTCAATAGGCTCACACTAAAAACCTCACAAGTGTTTTCATTAAGGCTAACACTCAAAGCCAA